>MOWL01000070.1:600000-804067 GCA_002110485.1 Emergomyces orientalis
CCTTTGATCTATTTACTTTACTCACTGTTTTTGTTACACTATTGGAAGGATGCTTTGGTGATGCATTTTGAATGGCGATTTCAACTCGGATTTACTGTATGTTCCCCTGCTTCTGTTTCAACGGATTTTAGCATATTAACGATAGTTTAGATAGATGCCTACCTACATCAGTACGAATGAAAAACGAGACGGTCTCAATCATCAGCATTCATTATATGAACCTGTCAATATGGTAATACGGAGATATATTGATTCCAGTAGATAATGCATGAATTAATACTTTCCCTTTCCCACCTCGCCACGCCATTCGCCTTTTAATGGTGTCTATCAAATCTAGATCCACTCTTCAATAATTTTCTCGACTATTCAAATTCTGCGCTTGAAACCATCCCGGTGTTTTCATATCATGTAACAAAATACTCAAAGTGGCTAAAAAGTAAACATAAAACCATCGTCATAGCAGCATAAAGCCGTTCCGTTCATTCTTCTCGTCCGCCTCAATCTCGCCTACCAGCTAACAAGATCCGAACCGCATAGAATAAATATATCGTCACATCTCGCTCGATGAGGTAGGTATAAGAGAAGACAAATATATATAATAATAAAGAATCAACGATCCCTAGTTTGGCTAAAAATGAATCCATGAAGCTCCCCGTTCGACCTCGATAGTTGGCCCTAGAACCCCATTTTATCGCCTCAACACTTCTCCAACACTCCCTTCTAACACCGTGACAGAAGGCATTTCAACCTCCCAAATCCCCGTCTCAGCCCCAGCCCCAACCTCTAACCAACGCTTCAGCAAATCATTGCTTTCCTTCGGCTTCACGCTGGGTGAAACGGTGCCGATCGTGATATGCGGGATGTCATTCGCGCATGGCCACGAGTCTCCCTCTTGGGGACAAATGCGTGCGACAAAGGCCATAATTTTATCGTCCCAAACTAGGCGCTCGATGCGGACACGGGTGGTGCCTAGGGTTGGTGTTTCAATTGAGTGGCCGTTTGCGGGATCGACTTGTTTTTGGGTGGCGGCTTTGTAGAGATCTGTGTAATAGGTCCAGATGTCTGGGTGAGCTGGTTGGGAGGCGCGGTGGATTAGGGTAACGTGGAAGGAAGGCTGGATGCGACGGGAGTTCTGGAGGTGGTTGTATAGTTTCCTTTTCTCGGGTGGGGTGGTGGAAAGTGGAAAGAGGGAAGCGAGGAGTGTGTTTATTTCGTTTGAATTGAGGGAGATGCTAAAGTAATCTATGCGTCTAGCGAGTTGATCGGGGGATTCGCGCAGTGCCGGTTTTGAGAACTTGTTGTTATTAGAGAAGCTTAGGTCGTGCTTTGTGTCGATTTTATAGTTTTTCATGGCTTCATTGATAGCGTTGTCTAGGTCGGATGAAGTTGGCATTTTGCCATCCATGAGTTTTGGGAAAGAGGAGTGTAGAGCTGAGATGACCTTCTCCAGATTGTCACGGGAAGAGGCGGTCACATCCAGATCGATCACTTCATCAAAACCGTAGTCAGGGTCATATTCTGTGTTTACGGCTTCGAATCGGCTCAAAAAGCCTTCCATAATCGCAATGACTGAATCCTGGCCTTTGCTCTTGGCCTGGATTGTCTGATGGTTATCCCCTCGTTCAAGAACTCTTCCCTGCGTAACTTTTCTAATATCATTGAGCAATAATTGCTTAGGTTCATGGACATAGTGGAGGGCAACAAATTTAGCATTAGGTACAACTCGTTGAACATCTTCAAGGATCTGTTTTCTTTCCCGCCTTTGGTGATTGTTGCGATCTGCGATGACAACACTATGCGTTGCGAGGGAATTGTTTACCTCTTGTGCAAATCTTCTTGGGCGGTTCTTCTGTCCCTGAATATTATCATTTTGGATATGCCCCCAGCCAAATAACTTGACGAGTGCGAGAGCTAAAGTGGTTTTACCACACCCAATTGAGGCGACTGGCACTAAGACGATATATTGGGTCACGTTAGCAAGAGGCGAAGTCCCTTCTCCCAGCGCCGCTTCCATGGCAATGATCTCTGAGCCCTTTATCCCTCTCTCTTTCAAAAAGCCATCCCTCATTGCGATGATGCCGTGGTTTTGGTTGTAGAGCTTCGCAAGCGTTGGATTTTGGACAAGCTGCCTCTTCGCATAATGTAGATATTCCTCTGTAATGGCTACATGCTTCTTGATTCTCGGCTGTTTTCCTGCAATCATTGCCTTGGTGGCTTCGCGCCATTGTCTATACATGAGGTATGGTTCTTCAAACTTGTACTTGAAGAACCAGTTTCTATATGGACCGACACCCCCTTCACTTATTTGACATCGGATGACAAAGCCTTCGGTGTCCCTACCATCCCACGATCCAGTCTCCGCGCATTTCTCGAGGAAAGTCTTCACTTCAGAAAGGGAGTCCTTCGTGAGAAACTGTGCCTTCTTGAATCCCCATTCATCAGCAAATCTGTGAACATCAGGGCCAGGTAGGGTAGCGAATTCAGGAACATTGTAGTTCAAGCCATGAAGGTAGATGCCAGCCGCCTCCTCATTGTAGGGGAGAACGTGCTCCTCAAAATTGTCGTCACAAAGCTCTCCCACAGCAGTTAAATTTGCGTTTCTCAGCGCCTTGGCTAAGTCCTCCACCGTCTTACCGGTAGAGGAGACATGTCGCTTCGCCCAGTTTTCACCAGCAACCGCGTGGCTAAGACTGATATCAGCTCTGGCGCCTGTCGAGTGCTTACTGCATACCAGCAGGGTGCCATCCTCCAAGCCAGACATAAATATAATGCAGCCATTTTCTTTGACGCTTAGCTCATACGGCCCTCGGGTATTGTGCTCAATATTCCTCCATCGTGTCGAGTTAACTTCTTCCACATTGAAGAACTTGTCGTATCCTCGGACAGTGATTTCATACTGATTGTTTCTATTCTTGGTCGTAAATAGGCCTCGCGCATAGGTTGGCATGTCATCCCGCTTGTAATCCCAATCCTGGAACCTCCATGAGTCCACATTGATGTCTGATCCCGCAACTGGAAAAGTGCTCTTCTTGCAGGAAAATGTCTGCTTTCCCGGTTGCTTCTTCTTACCGCTCGCAGCTTCTAAGCTGTGAACAAGCTGAGTAACCTCCTGAACATCTTGCTGAACCATGATTCTGAGGCGTGAAATGGAGAATTCGACGGGCAAATAATCAAGCTCTTCGGGGCGCGGGGAGGGGAAGTGGGGATAATTCTGGTGCAAGTGCAAAAGGTGGCTATGCGGGACTTCCACTCTAGATGCTGGAGAAGATCTATGAAGCTATATGTTAAAAGTCCTTAGGTCAGAAAGTGCAGTCGAATGGCTCGCGTTCTCCCTCAGTGGGCTCTTCTTGGTTTTATTGTTTATATATTGGTGATGATTTTCAGGTGTTCCAAATAAGTCCAAAGCTCATAGGGCTCAAGCGGCTGCTAACCTTATCCGGACTCCGGGTTTTTCAGGTTTTCTTTTTTTTTTTACATTTTTACATATGGATGCTGGCCCCTCACTAGTTCGCTACCATAACTAACTTAACTCAGTCAAGGACCACTACCAACCGTATTTATATTTCACAAGGAATCCTTTGCAACCTATTATGTCCTCCGCCCAGCCCAATATCTACGCTCTAGCAGCAGACAATTCACCTTCCCTCCTCCAGCTCCTTCGGTCAAACCCCTCCTTAGCTTCGTCTCAGGACGACTCTGGGTATTCTCTCCTGCACGCGGCTGCTTCGTACGGCCATGTCGACCTGCTCCGCGCCCTCGTTCAGGAATTCCAGGTAAACGTTAACCTGGTCGATGAGGATGGAGAAACCTGCCTTTTCGTCACGGAATCCGTCGAAGTGGCCCGTTGCTTGATTGAGGAGCTCGGCGTGGATAGAGATCACAAAAACCACATCGGTCTGAAGGCTGAGGAGTCCATTGCTAGTGAAGGTGATTTTCCGTCTTTGATCGAATACCTACGAGGCAGCCAGGCTGTAAACGACCCTGACCAACTGCTGCATTCAGCTACAAGGCTTCCGCCAAATGTAACTGTCAATGTTGGAAGCATGCCTGACCCAGCTACAAATGGAGATGAGGTGGTTGACCCGGAATTCAGGAGGAGAATTGAGGAGCTTGCTACAAGGGAAAACTTCCATACCGAAGAAGGGCAGCGGGAACTTCGTCAATTAGTTACGGACGCACTTAGGGGAGTGAATGCGGAAACGCAGGAGAGGGACGTTAGGCGACGGACTGATTAAAAGGAGATGATATTTCACGATACACGAATGCACACAGTATATGATAGATTCTAAATGCTACAACAATAAACCGAGACCGTATATACAATACCGGTCATAGTTTACCATCTTACGAATCAATAATAAGACAGCCTAGGTTTGGGAGTTTTGAATTCTTTTTCTTGGATTTCTCCAGCTTGATCAGGTGACATCATCCCCAGTTCCCTGTCCGACATCACCACAAGCAAAAACCCATTTCCTTCCATCAACTATCAATCCTCCTCACCAACAACCGTCCCACCCCACTGCGGACATCAGCATGTCTCTTCCGCCTGTGCCGTATTCTACGCTCTCTTCCTCATACCCAGGGAATCCGCCAAGCTTCAACTCTCACCTCGACACCGAAACCCCTCCACCTCCGCCACCGAAACCCAGCAGCCATGAAGCTAGCCGCAGAGGCACACCCCATACTGGCTCCCCGCTACCTTTTCCTCCCCCATTATCCGGCTCCACAGTGGGGGAGCCGCCTATTACACAGGGGAAACCTCGTCTTCATGGGGATCCTACAACAACGCACCCGCCTGACTCTTTACCAGACGATGCATTCTCCGCTAACACCATTCTGCAGCCCCCAAGCATAGAGGAAGGCTGGCTACCAGACACCCTCAAAGATAAATCGTGCGTTTATTCACATAGTTAAACCTCCTAAAACACATCCCCCTCGCCACACCTCTCAATCTTTAATTAACCAAGAAAGACACACAGAACCCCGGACCTCCACTCCATCCTCCAAAACCCCACCCTCATCCACGCCTTCGCAACCACCCATCCTTCCTACCCAGCCACCCAAGCCCACCTCACCAGCCTCCTAACCGCCAATAAAAACCTAGCCACCCACCTCCTCTCGCTCGAAGCTCACCTCCGCAGCCTCCGCGCCTCCACCGAATCCCTCCTCCTCCACCACCAGTCTCTCGAACTCTCCTGGCGCAAGAAACAGAGTGAGATGGACGCTGCGTTGGAGCCCTGGTCACCCAAAGCGCTGTACCAGCGGCTCGTGGCGGGTATTGCGGAACAAGAAGCTGTGTGTCGAGCTGTTGAAGAGAGCTTTTTGGAGAGTGAGCAGGGCAGCGAGGGGAAGGCGAGTGAAAGAGAGGTTGTGGAGTGGGTGAAGAGGGTGAGGGGGGAAGGGGCGAGGTTGGAGAATAGGAGAGAGATGAGGGCTAGGTGGGATGAGGGGAGGGTGGGGGGTTGGAGATGAGGGGGCGTTGTTGGTCGGTTGATGGGCGTTTTGTGTGCCTAGCATTGTTGGGAATGTCTTTTTTCTTTTTCTGGTTTTGGCAGAGTAGCATTTATTTACATGTTTGCATGGAGTTTGGGTGTTCTCCCCATTTCCCGGAATCGTACGGGGGACCGAATGGCGTACAATATCCCTTCCAAGTGTGTCTTATATGGAGCCTGATACTGTCCTGTTTGCGGGCGGATGTAGAAGAAACTGGTTTTGTTTGCTTAGCATACCCCAGAAATCAGAAGAGCTGTGTACTATACAATATACATAAAATAGAATGGAGGAAATGTGCAAATTTCTTTTTCCGCACTTCTCAATTGGAAATTTACTGACAGATCTTACTTCCGAAAATCAGAGCAAATCAAGAAAGCACACATCACTAGATATCTCAGTCAACCAAGAGCATTATAAAGAAAAAAACCTCGCCAATTACCGCCGAAAATATCATCTTCTGATCCATGAAAACACCTCCGACACCATCCATCCCAACCACACGGCACCACCCCCAGCTTATATATATGGAAGGAAAAGCGAGAACGAAAAGAGAGAAATCTCTCCATCCATATATTACTCTCATACATTATTCTCCCCCCTATGAGCCACCCCACTCGTACTACCCGGTCTTAACGAAGAAGACGACGCCTGCTCATTCACCTTCTTCAGCCCATGCCCGACATACCCATTTACCCCAATCCCAGCAAAGAACGCTCGCTCGGGACTTCGCGCGCCCCAAGCCCAGCCCGCACCGCCAGAGCTTAGTGGTAGGTGGTACCAACGGAATCCCAACCAGGCGAAGAAAATACCCAGCAGACTGCCGAAAAGGATGTCGAAGCCGTAATGGCGGTTGTCGAACCAGCGGGTGGAGGCTATATATGTTGCGGCGACGATGGGCGCGGCGGCGATGGCGAGGAGGTAGGTTGGCGGTGCGGCGGATTGGTTTCTGAGCGGTACCCTGTTTGGTTCAGAGGTAGATTCGTTGTGCTGGGAGGTGCTGGGATATGGTGCATCAAATGGGTGTGGGGCTTTGGCAGCTGCGTGGTTGCTATAGTTGTTATCTGCTGAAAAGGTGGTTTGTCGGGTATCCTGGGTATAAGGTCTTGGGGCGAGGTAAGGGATCGAGATGGATAATTTTGCGCAAAGCCAGAGAGTTAGGTAGGTTAGGCCCGCGAACGATGCTGTGAGGGTGGGAGGTATCAGTATTTGTTGTATAATTTTCTATTTCCCCCCAGGCGCAGGGTTGATGTGGGACTTACTAGAAGCGTGTCCACTAGGAAAGCTAACAAAAGCCTCTCTGGTGAGTTCCTCCAAGGTATTCTGGCATATCGTATACGAGACCAAAAGTGGTGCACCCTCAAGTCTTTCACCTAGACCTCCAACTACATGAGCGGAAATATCAGATAAATTTGGATTACAGCGACTAAGTAGATCCGGCCGAGGTTTCCCATATATGACCTTGAGCGCCTCTGTAGACGCATACACCCCTGCGTATGCGATGCCTAAACCCATCCATCCAACATTCCACTCCCATATTTTGCGTTGCCATACGAGAGCCTTGGGCGCATGCTTGTCCGCTGTGAGACCTGGGATAAAAAAAATGCTTCCCAGAAAAATGATAACTGCGGGCGCGACTAGGGTGACCAGGATCAAAACTGTTACTGAAACTGTTTCATGAACAGCATATGGGTAGGATATGCCTGGGTCAGTGAGCGAAAATGGGTTTCTATTCGGTTCTGCGAGTTTCAAAATGCGACCTGCGGCTGCGGTCACCCTATATGTAGAGGGTTAGCGATTGCGACGATCCATTGGACTTTCATGAAGCTGATATTTCCCAGACGATAACGCACAGTATTAATATCCAGTCGAACACATATGACACTATCAACCGCTTAGAGAACCGCCAGTCACGGCGGACGGATTCCAGCAGGTTTGAGATGGCCATTGAGGTTAAACAGTAAGGCGGCACCACATATGATAGTTAAGATTGAAGGATAGAAAATTGTATATTAAATATCAGGGGCGGAGAAAGGAGGCAGTCTTAAAACAGATCAGAGAGATAGCAAAAGATGGAGAAACAGAGAATGGGCGGACACGATCGCGTGCAACGTATACTTGAGTATGATACACGTGCTCCAGCGACATCAAACCAGGGCCAAAAGGTTAGCTCTTCCTGCTCATTCTTACACTGCAACACAGCAAAGAGAGTGTTTTTGAGGTTGGCTGGCCAGGAGGAGTCCGGTCCAGGACAGAGAAAGAATGCGACAATTGAGAGAAAAGATGAGGTTGAGACTTGCCCACGTAAGTCGGCCCCAAAAATGCCCGTTTTGGGATGGAGATCCGTTCAGCCCTGCAGGGTCGTATCACGCTTGCGAAAGCCCCCTTAAATTGCGGGGGCTAAGCAACTTTGGTACATTTAATTGCCCTGCCCGCTTGCCACCCCATGAATACTAGTAATAACCATAAAGCTACCATCACCCACAACCTACCTACTAGGTACCTAGGTATCAATCTCTCTGGTAATAATCAATAGTACAGCGAGATTCAGCCACAAGCCAGGCATCTAATGCCATGTCTACCGATAATCCTCAAGATTCGGCTGTCACTGACACCACCATAGAATCCTCTCGAGGCGGGCCCGCTCCTCAAATTGATCCGCCATGGAAACCAACCTACCTCTTCGTCTACGGCTCCCTCATGGATACCGATGTCCTCCAATATGTCCTAGGCCTTCCCAAACTTCCACCTCCTCTCCAGCCTGCAAAGCTTAAAAACTACAAAATGAAGATGTGGGGGATTTATCCCACCCTCGTTCCCAGTCCCTCCTCCACCTCCAATAGCAACAGTAGTAGTAATGAAAAGGACGAAAACGAAGGTGATGCCGATGATGCAATTCCCGGCGCGCTCTATCTAGTTGAGCACCCGGCGCAATTCACATTGCTAGAGAGGTACGAGACGAGGGCCTACACATGGCACCGCTGCGTTGCAGAGATTACGGATGATGCTGGTGTCACGTCTACGACGGAGCAGAGCGGGTTCGAGTGTCGGACGTTCGTCTGGGCGGGGGACCCTGATAGTTTTGAATTGTTTGATGGGGCGACGTTTGATTTGGAGAGGTATCGGAAGTATTACAAACCGAAGTTTTTGACGAACAGACTTTCTTGAGGTGTTCTCCTTTAGTATCTTGGTCTCAGTGTCTCTGGGCATTGATGTGGATACCTCCTACGGAGATATAAGATAGGTATGTTTGTTGAGTACACCTGTAGCTGCTTCTTCACCTTGTGATAGATGCATATGAACAAATAGACTGATGCAAAAAAAAAAAAAAAAAAAAAAAGGAAGAAATAAGAAGCCAGAAATCCGTGCGTTTTCAGGATGAGCCAAGAGAAAAAATGTCCACCAACTATTTTAAATACACCTTACACCATAGATATTTTGTTAGATTCAAATGGGTGGTGTGCTCCCAAACACAATCTTATCCAGACACTAACTTCTGCTTCCCATCCAAATCCGCGAAAAAATTATACCCAAAATCCTCGCTCGAATCGTTAAAGCGTCGTTTCTTGTCGACGCCATCAATCTTCTTGACATAATCGGGGTCGAGTTGGAAATCAGATTTCAAGTTTTGCTGGATGCGTTCTGGCGTCTTGGACTTGACGAGCACGGAATGGCCGTGCGCAACTCCCCAGGCTATGTGCCAAAAGCAAAACGAAAAAGAAAAAATTTCTCAGTCAGCAAAATATAGTATATAATAACGCCCTCAGAATCGTTAGATATTAGAAACTGTACGTACCCAATGCAACCTGCGCACACGTCTTCCCAGTCTTCTCCGCCACCTCCTTAAGAACGGGATCATCAAGCATCCTGCCCACCTTCTCGCGATTATAAATTTCATTCTGATTACCCAGCGACGAATACTGCGTGATATGGATTCCCTTACTGGCGTGGAACTTTACGAATTCTTCCTGCTGCAGCCACGGGTGTAGTTCCAGCTGGTGAACGGCGGGCACTGTGGAGGTGTTGGCGAGCAGCCGCTCCACCTCCGCCTTAGAGAAGTTGGAGATCCCGATCGCCTTGGCTTTGCCGGATTGCTGGAGCTTTTCCATGGCTTTGTAGGTCTGGGGATTTATGTTAGCAGTTTTTACACCATGAAAATCAGGGGGCAAGGATATTCAATTTAAGGTCATAAAAGGGGGAACACCATACATCGACATAATCAATCTTCGCTGTCTTCGGATTTCCCTGCTCATCCTTGGGGAACTGCTCGTCCCCACGAGCAAAGGCAACGGGCCAGTGCATGAGATATAGATCCACGTAGCTCACGCCCAGGTCCTTTAGCGACTGGCTGATAGCGAAATCGACGTCCTCTGGGTGATGCTTATTGTTCCATAACTTGGATGTGATGAAGATCTCTTCACGGGGGATTCCGCTTCTCTTTAGTGCGCGGCCGATGGCGGCTTCGGTTCCATAACTATGGTTTGTCCACCTGTGGTTAGCTACCTTGGTTTGCTTTGGCGGGGTTGAAAAGGAGTGGAAGATGGAATCGGGGGGGACAATATTGTGTTTGGAGGACGGACTGGTTTTGGGTGCTCCTACATGGCTGCTGTATCGATGTGACGGTATCCGGCTTCCAGTGCGGTTAGGACTGCTTTCTCCTGCGCATCTTCATCTTGCCAAGTACCCAGGCCAATGGCTGGGATATAGGCGCTGGTGTTGAGTTTGAATTTTGTTGGTGAAGCGGCCATGGTTAATCGTTAATTAAAGTAAATGATATGTAATTTTGATATTATTTCGGATAGAAATTGAAACCCTGGAAAACAGGAGGCCTTTCTCCTTTGATATGTTAAACAACAAATAGAAAAGAAGCCAATCGGGGTAAATAACTAGCAATTGGTATATAATCCATGAACGTCATCCAGGTTGAAAGTTGGAAACTCTGGTATTATGACGTCTATAGGAACAATCTTAAACAAATGTTCAGTCAGTTCGAAACAAGTATTCTTGAACTAGGAAAATCTGACAGCTCTTCTTTCGAAACACTTTTTGGCGTTTCTCTTTATAAACCTTCATTCCAAAACTCTAACTCTTGGGTTATCATAGGCATAGTATTCGCTTGTCAATCCCACAGCGTTTCGTTTCAAGCAAAAGAAGTGATGAAGAATCGGTAATAATATGCCACTGAGGGTTACGAATTCACGCCATCCTGAGTCATCAAGCCAATCAATCTTCGTGGGGGTATATAGAAGCATGGTATCCAAACAAAATTAAAATTAAAAAAATAAAGAAAGAAAAAAAGACCAAAAGCACATCGTGTTTTTATCAAAGAGCTCCTCGATCTCCACGACATCGTTCCGTCCATGTTGAATTTTCAGATAAGGAGACATAGATCCCAGGTGCAACATACGCAATTACTCATCAATTTTGCAGAAAAACCTTACTGCGTGCTGTGATGTTGATGTGAGTAGCGGGTTTTGAATCACCACGGTTTCTTTCCTCGCAGCATCAGCACGCGTTCACAAGCCATCACTTCTTCAGTAGATGGTTCGCCATTCAATCTAGGCGAATGCTTACTCTCCATCGCCAGCATGGTTTCAAATTTGTCAACGTCTATCTTCTTCGACTGCCAACATTTGAGGGGAAGCCGGGTCACATGGTGGCAGAATCACCGCTCCCCAAACCAGTCGAGAGAACCATATTAATACCCAAACTGTAGATATTATTGCAGTCGATAACACACCCCCAATGGTAACCCGCGTTAGTCGCAATATCAAACTTCCACGGCGCAAACGGTCACTGTCTTAAGTTCTTCTGCATATGCTGCCTTCATAGTTATGTTGCCGAGCTGACGTGGCCCAAAATTTATGCTTCCTCTTGGGTCATTTACGCGTGTATCAATGGAGGAGGACTCCTCCTCCTCCTCCACAGGTGGGCTCTAAATGTCACATTCCTCTGTGCTAGAAGTGGGGTTTTCGTTTCTTTGCCGGTTCAGCTGCGCAAGGGCTGGCTCACATGTGTCTCTTGGTTGCCATCTTAATTAGCCTGTAAGAAATTGAAACGAACAAGGCCAGAACAGAGCCTCTCAACTGTTCAAGCCACATACCAAGCTTTCTCATCTTCGGGTAACTTTAGCAGGGAAGGTTATTCTGGCCTTCTTGAGTATGGCAGCGTGGGAGAGACGTGGGCCATCGCATGTATTCTGTTTCTATTTTTATGCTGTGGAGCAAGAGGACAAGAGACATTGGAAGGATTCGATCAGGTGCTATGCGGCTCCCAAACCTTCCAAGGTTGAGTTGCGCTCGTTCATGATGTGGCTGAGGGAGACCTGGCTCCATCATCAACCAGACAACCCCAACCAAACATAATAGAGAAGAATTAATGGACATCTCCATATTTCCAAACAGCCGCACGCTAATCACCAAACAATAGTAATATCAGCCTGGTCGAATCACCCACGTAAATGTCCATCCATTTGGTGATTTTCATTTTGGTGATTGCACGGCTGCATGCGCCATCACCGACTGGCAACTAGTCGCAAGACCTTTTAGTTTGCAGCCTTGGGCGTACTGCGTAGTGCATGTTGATATTCCGCCTGGATACCCCAGCCTCGAAGCCTGATTTGTATGTCGTCGATATGTATATCAGATGAAGGAATGAAGGGGCAATGGAACTGTTCTGCGACATTTTCTCAAGATGCCGATGCTACCCCCTCTCTCCATGCCATGGGATTTTTTGTGGCTAATGCGAAATTTAGTGCAATCATAAGCATAGGTTCTATGATCCTTGGACCATGTTGTTTTACCTGACAGAACCCCGACGAAAGTGTAAAAGGGCAGGGGTAGTAGGATCAACAGGACCATCTCATCACCCAAGTTTCGGATCACCCAGACTGCATGGGAGACGAGAGAAGCACAAAGAAAACATCGAAAGGGGCCACGATCAACAATTTGCCAGCAGTAACTTGAAGATTCGCAGCGTTTCTTGAACATAAATATCAGGAGAAGGCAGCAAAATATACAGCCTTCTGGGGCGGGAGTTTCGAAAATCTCATATTGCCTTGTATCTGTAGAAAATGCATGTGTCACTGTTGTACTCACATTCTTTGCATGATGACGGCCATCGTCACCAAATCTCAAACAGCGAATAAATATCGCGCCGAACTGGCCTCGCCTGGACTCACCAAGCCACAGTCCCCGACTGAGACGAAATACGAGGAAGAACCTTGGTCGGGATTTGATTAGGTACTAGCGCTGCACCGTTTATAGGCAGCAGAGCCAATTATACGATGACGCATTGATGCTCACTGTTGGAAAGAACGCCGGTGTACAAGGCGACGGGAAAGCCACAGCACTAAAATGCCAATGAACTTGACCAGCACACTGTACCCTTGCGCTTGGCTGCAGCGGTCTGAGCCTCAGACTAGCACCAAGGAAGCTTTACTCAAAACAGGTCCTGAGTGGAGAATCCGAGCTTTGGAGGATGCGAATTATTTGCCAATTCCTCAACGAAGCCCCTGAGTTGGGGGGTGAGAAGGGTACCCGTCGACAAGGCTCCGCCAGGATGCGCTGGGCTGTGGTGGGTACTCACCCATATATATATCAAGAGTCCCCCCATTGTCTTCGCAATCCGGTTTCCTATATTGTCTAACACCAGAAGGTCAATCCACTTGCCATACTCTGCTCATTTGATACCTGCTCAGACATTTAAACATCAAACAAACTCTCTTGCTCTCCTCCTGAATCCTTTAATAAACACAATACCTTCCCAATAACTATGCAATTCAAACTCTTCTCCATCCTGGCCCTCGCCGCCACCTTCGTCGCAGCTGACGAGGTTGTTGAGAAAAAGCGTGATCTTCAAGATGACCTGTAAGTGTCTTAACATAATCATAGCAATACAGGAGAAAGAAAAACGAAAAAACAGAATAAACAGAATGCACGAAAGCTAACTCTCTCTCCCTCACATAACAGTAACTCCATCGGCGCAGACATCGTCTCAGACCTAAAAGGCAATTTTAACAACTTGGTCACCGCCATCGGCAACATCCCACCAGATGTTGCCTCGGCCCTCGCCACCGCCGTTCCCCAGCCCACTGGCACGGACATCCAGGGCTACATCAACTCCCTTTTCAGCGATGTCAACGACGGTACCCCTCCAGCTTGGTACACCGGCCTGCCGCAGAACGCCAAAGGCTTCCTCAGCTCTAAGGCTTCGGAACTCGGTACCGTTCTCCCAACTGTCTCCCCTACGCCAACTGGAAACTACGCTCCAGGCTCAAAGCCAACCGGTGCCATCTTAGGCAGCCTTGTTGGCGCTGCTGGTGTTCTGGGACTGGCTGTTATGCTGTAAAGGGGCTGGGTTGGAAACGCGGGATGGTTTGGTGGCTGTGATGCCGTTGCTCCTCTCGTCTCTTTTTTTTCGAGATTAGATGGAGATTAATGCCCACGGCGGTCGGCAGCTTTTGCTATACTTCTTCTCCAATTCTTCTTCCATGATATCCCTTGCTTTGGTTCTTTTACTTTTATTAAAAAAATTGGTCCTGAGCTTTATACCGCCCAAGATGTGCAGGGAAAAGATGTTGGGATATACAGGCTCTGCTTTGGGAGAAATCTTTGTACCACCGGTGTACCTATATGTTTTGCCAGTCCCTTTTTTCTTGTTTCGCATTTTGATATCGTAATATTTTATTTGGAGTAGTTAGGTTTAGTTTCACGGACAACGCAACGGCGACGCGAAATTTGTTAAGTAAAAAGGAATGAAAGAAACTCAAGAAAGAGTTCTCACTTTTCCTGATGAATTTCCCAGTTCTGATTCGCCCCGGTCTTTGAGGCTCTCCCATCATGGCCCTTCTCCCCCTTTCGATCCTTTCGCTCCAAGAGCCGTTAATTGTTGTTGACACTGGCAAATACCTTATTACCGAATACTCAAGGGCTAGCGGATATTGGAAACTTTTTAGCTGATGTGAGATGCTCCACGAAGGGATTCTGAAACGCAGGATTTATACTAAACCTTCCATCTCCGCGTGGCGACGGGTGTCTGAGATCTACTTACGATTTTCGCATACACCCCCGCGTTGGGCCCGTGATTGCTGCACAACAGCTGTATCTTCAAACCCATTATATATTTCAGCTATAATAGTATGGTTTGTATTTTTCGGGGTTATAAGTGCGAAGAGCACAAGAAATAATCTATATGTGTACAGAGTAGTTTTTTTGATTAATATGCAAGTGCGCGTATGGCCTTTCCCGCCCGCCCGTAACTCTTAGCGTCTCCAATAAATTCTCGATATTTTTTTTTTCCACAACCGAAAATATTCCTTTCCTCCACACAACAGCCAAAAAACCAACAACCATCAGATGCTTTGAGGGAAACTTTCTTCCAGAGCTCTAATGCGCTAGATTGAGAATGAGACGTTTCACAATGCCATAATTATTATCTGCCATGGATTTTATATTAGCTAGGTAAGCTTTTGCTCCCACGAATTCCCAAATTTCCCTTTATGTGATGACTTTCCTTACAACATGAACAATCCAAATCCTATATTCATCATGACGGATGCCAATATTGCTATTGGTAAACCTCTCTGATATGCTACTCGCTTGCCAATTTACTCGCTATGTCGGTGGACACCGCTGATTGACTGACCTGTCTGCCTTCAGGAAATCCGTTTCATGTATTCAATCTCATGTAACTAACTTTTCGTCTTCTGAACAAAAGGCAATTAATTCATTTATAAAAGGTACGTTTTGAGGCAAACACAATTCTCAAACCCCAGGGAACACTTTCTTCTCCATCAATTCCTCCTTCCCCTTCTATGATGACTCTACGACATGCAAAGGCATTCCTCAAACTTAAGTTATCATGTGGAAACTGTCAAACTACAAGTTTCAGCCTTGTCTGACTACACCTCTCAATTTATTGCTTCAATTCGAGTTTTTAAATTTATACTGGTCTAAGTAACGTTGCTAACATCGTTCCTGACTTTTAGGTACGCTTTTAATTTTTTAATATTTTTTGCCTTGGATAAATTACCTTCCTTGCACCTGGTCATGCCATTCTTATGAAGAATACTTGAACGAACGGGCGGACAGAACTGCTTCCATCGCCCCTCATCCATTACATGCAGAGCGTACAAACTTTGCGGGTGCTGGGGTCGTTGGATTGCTTGTTGAGAATTCGTCAGCTGATTATTATGATACCGCCTTTTGCCTTGCGTGCTGCTGGTAATAGTTTTGGAAATGAAGATAAACTAACCCTGCACGCTCTAGGTAAATTCAATTCTTCCTGCTCTCAATGCAGATACCTCCAATTCTCCTTTTCTGGGCTTGCGCCTATCAGCTGTCGTCTCTTGCATGATGAACCATATTCACACTGTTTGAACCCGGCACCATTGTGTTTTGGGATATGAACGTACTTACACTGAAAATTCTGATTTAATGAGGTATGTCTGAGAATGTCACCCGTTCATGGTGCACGACTGTGCGTTTGGAGCTGAAGCTAATTCATAGGCTCAAAGCCTGACATTAGACGATACGCTGTTTGGAATTACCCTCAGGATATTTACCTTGGGTTTTCTTGGTATTGACCATCGCTAATTCACTTTGATGCGATTATAGAAACCAACCCCCCCCAATACCCATTTTACTGTAGGCTATTTTATGATTTACGGGTACGTTAACTTTTTCTTTCTTCTTCGGCACTGCTTCCAGCTCCTTTTCTCTTGAAAACCACCTGATGAACTCATATATTTCGCTGTGTTCTTACCGAGTCTCGACTTTGAAGACAACTATCATCTTGGAGACCTGATATCCTTTTCACCAAACTTGATATATTATTTGCCATACTGTTTGAAAATACCCTGTACCTTGCTAACATTTATGCATAAGATCTCCACTGGCGACCGCCACCTTCGCATCCCATAATTTCCCACACTTGATTTTGAGTAGAATAATTGAGCGTTACCTCGCATGTTCCACTTACACATCCATGCACAGAGTCTGCATACATAAATTAGATAGCCTCATAGTTTTAACCTTCAATCAACATATATTAATATATCCATCTCCAAACTCCCTCTAAACTGCACTCTCCCATAGCGCACTCTCTAAACCACATCTCGTCAACCCCCGCCCCCTTCTCATCTTCAATCGTTCCCTTTCCCCTCTTCACTCCACCCACAACCCCATTTTTTTATGATACTCCTCCAAACTATCCCCACCAAACTTCTCATACACGCTCTTCTTCCCCTCCGGCCAGCGCACCCACTTCGGCTTCGAGTCTGCCAGTATACACACCATCTCCTCTGGCACGGGAAGCTCGGTATCAATCGCCGTTGCGAACGGATGTATCAGCTCGGGCCAGTGCTTGTCCCATACCCACAGCATGGTGCTGCAGTTTGAGCAGAAGCTGCGCTCTGAGGAGCAGAGTTCTTCGCGCGGCGTGCCGCGGTCTTTTATGGCAGTGTATTTTCTGGAGGGGGTGTGGTGGGTTTTAGATGGGTTGTGTCGGATAAATAAATATATATATATATATATTTACACAGTTTTACCGTGCACTTGAAGATGGATGATATGGAACAGGATAGCGTACAAGGTAGAATGTTGGTGTCTGCCAATTGTGTATGCGTAGATTGGGGAGGAAGGGGAAGAAAAAGGGGGTTATAAAATCCTTACTTTATCAATTCCTTTCCCTTGAGCACATTGAGCGAGTCGGCAATTCCGCCTAGGTTCACACTGCCGCTGTATCCGCCTACCTTGCGGCAAATGCTGCAGGCGCATAGTTGGTAAGGGGTCGGAGTCTGTGAGTTGAGAGTGAATTGGATGCTGCCACATTGGCAGCTTCCGTCGAGTTTCCTGTGTTTGACAAGTTAATTAGAGAATATTATTATTTTTTGAAGTAAAGATTTAAGATATGAATTTCCTTCGGATAGTAGGGGATGGGGTGGTTGAGTGCGAAGGGTGAGCGTATGTAGATCGAATAACAGCGCCATCTACAGGAGGAGCGGACGGTGTGTGTACTCACATCGGCATATTCGATCGACAGCTAATATGGAACCCTAAAATACTTGTCCTTACGATAGAACGTGGAAATGCGGTTGTGATTCTTGGATATTTATGCACCGTTTTCAGGAAAAGCACAGGCGCAATGTGCCAGGTGAGGGTCATTTCCTACATTTATTAAAGGTTGGTCACCCCGTATTTCCCGTCATAAAATTCCCGGGTTGCCTTTTCTAAATATATTCTAGTTTAAGGGACTGCTGCTGCTACCGCCTGCGCATGGTCTGGGCTCCCTTATCGGAAGCGTATGATGCTACTCTGACGTCGCGGGGAGGGGGGCGAGGGAGGGGGGCGAGGGAGGGGTATGTTAAAAGGCGCCACAGTGGTGCAGCATATGCTGAGTTCTTGCAGACTACATGACACATAAGGTGATAAAGAACATATTTTTTGAAACGGTACGGTTATATTTATTTTTTCAAATTAAATAGTTAATATCCCGTATGCCCCCATACGTCGTTGGACAGTTTCGTCGTTGTTTGGGTGTAAGAGCAGGGGATATATTTACAACTGCGAGCCCTTAGGAATATAAACTATTCGGGGCCCAAAAACTCCCAACCATCAGCCGCTGGTCGTCTAGTTGGTTTATGGCACTGGACTGTAATATCTTTATCTGCTATCCAGGTGTCGTCGGTTCGACTCCGACCCAGCGGAGGATTATTTTTTTAAATTTTTTTTTACTTTTTTGTTTATTTTTATTGTACAAAATCCATACTTTTTCCTTTTCCATTGTTACATATTTAAAAACCCCCTGTTCTCTTTGTTCATAATCACCCTAGTTCCTCTGTTTGCGTTGTCCCCCAATTTTACTTCAATGGGTTAAAAGTGCTTCCATAGTCTGCAGAGCCTTGACCGTTCAGGATGAAATACTAGGCATCACGTACATGGTTTGAAAGAGCCAACACAAAAATTTAGAACGGAGCTAGGATCCGTTCTCAGCATGTCAAAGCCTGAACTATGTATATGAATTTTTCTCTCGACGATATAGATTGAACATAAAAGCCTTCTTCATAGTATTATCGGAAACGACCAGCAGTGTCGAACTTCACAAATCACCCCTTACTATACCGTCTAATCTGCCATCGACGTAACCTGGAGTAAGTTTGCCCCCTTCCGGGGAACGTTGCACTGGAAAGAGAAAAAAAGAAGACGCAAGAAAAATTTAACTCCGCTGGGTCGGAGTCGAACCGACGACACCTGGATAGCAGATAAAGATATTACAGTCCAGTGCCATAAACCAACTAGACGACCAGCGGAATTTTATTGGTCAGCGATCAAGAAAATCGATTTATTGATGTCTGAAACGATGTTTGCATTGTTTGCATTGATAATATTTCGGCAATAGCTTCCTACAGGTGAATCCAGACACCTCTGATCTGAACTGGATAGCTCAACAACAATCGGACCTTTCTACTATATCCATCTCTTTAATTTTGTGTCAGCATATTGTTGTATATGTGAATAAGAGTACTATTCAATATATACTTTTTGAACATGAGTTTTGGCAGTCCTGGCGGTCGTTCCGTCAATATCAAACCCACGCCGTACGTAGCCAAGCCATCAACTCTCAGCGGCTTAATATCCTCGCTCTATGAAGACTACATGGACTTGTTTTATGTTCCAATATTTTGCGTATAATGAGATGAGTCTAGCTAACTCTGTTTTTGGTATCGCTGGTTTAGGCCTGAACGTGGAAGCTTTCCACTTGATCATGACGGTACGTCTGGCTGTTCTGCTCCTGTATTTTATATGTTCTCAGCCCTACTGATATGCCCGTTACTGACTTTGTACGTTTCTAATTGGCAGGAGAATGCAAATTCATCATCTCGTCATATCTCCAGTGTCTGAAGAAAGGAGCCGGTGTCAATGATGAGGCCTGTCGCAAGTTAGCAAAATCCTACTTGAGCTGCCGGATGGACAAGTATGTTCACATATCCCACCACTAACCACCCCACCTCACCTTTTCCTCTTTGAGGAAGGGGGGTTTTAATTTAATTTAACGCTTTGGAAGCCTGACACCTTATTTTAGCAATTTGATGGCGCCGGATAATTTTGAGAATTTGGGACTTGTGTTCGATGAAGATAACAAGAAGAATGTGACGGAATCTGCTGCCACGGCAACTTCGGAGAGCAAGAAATCGTGACATGGCTTGATTACGCTGTGCTCTATATTTGAAACGGACACGATTATATCCGTGTTGTATTTTGTATAAAAGACACAAGTTGGCATGGTTGGCGTTGCAATTCTTTTGGGCGTTTAAGGGCGGGCCACCTGAACGGAATTATCTTCGAGATAGGAAAGGACAACTCCACTTCTATATGATATATGTTTTAGTCATTATACTGGACATGTTCCAAGTATTATTTTTACAAGACCTTTCCTTACGCTCATCCTCATTTTTATGTCGCGACAACTGCTGTGGTACCATATGGCGCATGCCTCCATTCCATGGGATACTAGTAGAGTCGGGGTGAACTAGACTGCTGAGAGTCGGCTATAAGCCCGGCTGGTTAAGGTGTTGATTTTGTCCCCTACTCCAAAGTAATCACATAGGGCAGTTTCTTGGAGTATAAACGGGTCATCATTGGCTTATTAGTGGGGTTGGGATAGGGAGCTCCGTAGTCATCATCTCCAAATCCGGCATATTTCAACAGAATGAGCCGAAGTAATATATCAGTTGCCCAATCCACAGAGACAGCATATAGATGAGAGTATCCGTACCACAGCGTTTCGTTCATGCAAGCATGAAGCCTTAGTAGTCAATACCAAGTGCATCTAGATGGCCATCGCTTTTACGTTCAAAAATCATTTTGAAACTATTTAACGGAACAAATACAACATGATGCTACGGAACGGTCCAATCCACATAAGAACAAAACCTGCCGAATCAATTCAATTTAAACTTCATTTCTGCGGCGCAATGATGATGAACCCTCTAGCCCGTACGGTCGGTTGGGATGAATAAAATTCAAGTGGCAGCATCACATGTCTGAATTATGTAATCCATGAATGCCAATGAATCGCAACAGACATCACTCGTACTATACTATACACTCACCCTGAACAGCACAGAAAGGAGTATAGAGTGAGATTTCTCTCCGGGAATTGACTAGATTTTGCAGCGGGTTTGAAGAGAGACAGAATCTTTTGCATATGCCTGTGTCATGATATTTGCAACTCAATTTCATCACCCGTTTCGTTTAGTGAGCCAATATAGCTCAACGGCTTGATTCTAACCGCCACCACGGCAAGGGCATCAACAAAACCAACCTTATTGTTTCTAGCCAGATTATGTAGGCACAAATGTCCTCAATCGTACGACCTCCAGATCCATGTCTCGTGGCCATAATCCTCATAATCCAATCCCGCGCTGGCCCGCGTTTTGTCTACCACTACCCTCCCAACCCATCCACCGTCGTAAACAACAAATCCCGCCGCAATTCGCGTCCAAATAACAGCGCCAAAAGCTCTGAGTCTAGCCCATCCAGTGGCGATGATAGGTCAAGCTCTGACGATGATGAACGCGGTCATTATTCAGCTGGTTGCAGTTCTCTCAGCCGGGGAGTCAGCGAGCACAGCGGCAGGAGCGGGTTGAGTGATAAACTGAGTGATAAAGATACGCACACATCATCTCTGAGAGGGCGTGGTTCCTCCTCTTCAGTGCAGTTCAAGCGAAGAAGTGCGACCCCCGATGCTAAGCCGGATAATCAGCCGGATGCGGGGAGAAAGGAGGCTCTTGGAGAACTGTACCATCCGCCCTGGGAGTCTTTATTAGGATTGCCGACTAATGTGTGGGAGAAATTGTTAAGCCCGTCCCCGGCATGGCATAAACGGAGATTTGAAGTGGGTGTTAATGATCTTGTGTTTGTGGGATGGCCTGTGTTTGTGAGAGAAGATGGGACCTGGCGAAAACGTAAGAGGAAGAAAAAAACGAGAAAACAACAACTGCCCGGCGAACACCTGGAGCCACGAGATGATGATAAAAGGAGGGACGATCAAAGGAATGATACGGCTTCAATACCAGCGTCGGAAACAGAAGGCGAAAATTACCCTGGTGCGGAAGATAAGAGATCCGTTGAGGATGGCGCACTTCCCAGGTCTCCAGAAACTGATAAGGATTCAATGACGATGTTCAACGTGGTTTTTGTACTGAATCCACCTTTGCTAGAATATGGCTTGCGAATACGGGAAAAGTATGAAAACGTGATCAAGAAGTTCGGTAAGGGGTTGAAGTCAGAACAAGCGAGTGTAGACTACGTTTGGAAAGAGGCTCAAATGATTGTCAATATCAAGGAGAAAGGGAAGGAAAACAGTACGTATCCAACCGATATACACTTCACGTACTTCAAATTGAAATATTTTCGAGAACGTCAAACTTACACTCAGGCACAGAATTGTCCCTCTCTCGACTTTATTCGGAACTGCTCTCGAAGTCGTCCCTTGCTCGAGCAATATCTACAGTGTATACGAGTATTTCGAACTCCAGAATCGCATCTGTTACACTCACACCCGAAGTAACAATGTCTCTTCAGGCTCCTCCCTTAACTTCAACTTCCTATCTTCCAAGTGCCACGGAGACGGCCTATCCTGGTTTATGGCTTACCACAGCGGATAGCCTCTCCGCTACAGATGATGCTACTGGCATGGAAACAAGTGGACCCAACCAGGTTCTAGCAAAACATTTTGCTTTGCTTCTCTTAACTGACGAAGCCACGATCTTAAAAGATATTGAGGGGTCAGTTGGACCTCTGGGGCCTCGGCTCGCGCATTATATTCGCGTCTCTAAACCCACAAAATCATTTGCCCAGATCTCTGCCCTATCCGGAATTCCTCTGAGTGACATCCAAGTGCTTGCCAGCCACCTCGTCTACTGGCGGAGAGCCCGAGCTGTCCCTCCACTCAGCCAACGGGATACGTATATTGTTTCCCCTAACGCTGACATGAGCAAGCTTGCGCAGGCAACTGAGGCTTACGAGGCTGCATTCCCAACACTTCCTAGTCTTCCGAAGATGCTCCACGCGCTGAGCGATACGCCTAAACCATACTCTAGGTTCATACCAAGTAGGGATCACAAGGAGACATATTACGCGATTCTGGCATGGCTACTGAGAGGGGGATGGGTCACTCAACTCCGGACGTTTGGTTGGGTCCGAGTGGATCCGGAGATCAAACAGGCGGTGGACGAGGCGCTGGAAAAAGAGAAGGAAGAGAAAGAAATTGAAGGGAGAGAACACGACGCATCCTCCACCAAAGGATATTTTTCTAAAGCCATGGAACACCATAGTCATCATATCGACGACGACTATGACCACAAGGATGATGCCCACTCCTCATCCTCCTCGTCTCTCGAGAGCGAAGCCAGCGGCGAATCCACCCCAGTCCCGAATAGATTGGCCAACCACAATTACCGCCACAAACGAAATATTGAAAACCAAAAACACAAATGGCGACCGCTCACCTCTTCTCTCATTTTGCGACCCCACCGCGCATCAGCGCTAGAATCCCACTGGCTGGACGAAATCCTCTCACGGTTCCCAGAACCCTTCCAGCATGCAAACGTGGAGAGTACCGACAACACTCCTACGCCCACTCCAACGCCAGAAGATAACATGGATGCAGATTCTTCGCTTCAAAAATATTGGCCACTTTTCACTAAATACTTCAACGGCACAGATGCACTGGAGAAAATCACAGTGCGCGAAGGTTTGAATCGGACAGTTGTCTGGCGCTTGCTGAATAGGCTGGATCGTAGCACGTCAATGCCTGGGAGTATGGGGAACGGTCCTTCTTCCAAGGAGAAAGTGCTGGTTACTGTGAGACATTGGTGATATAAAATTCAAAAAAGAAATGGAAAATGTATCTCACTGGCCTTTATTGGCTAATGCTGGCCATGATCTCATTTTACTTTCTCCTGGTCGTATAACTTATCTATTCAACTAATATTAATCATTTTTATTGTCTTTTGAATTTGTTTTTCTGTCTTCCTTGCCTCCAGAACTAGTAGATGCTCCAGGTGACATGGGAATTAGAGAGCAGGCAATCCAACCCTTTCTCTTTGTACCGTGCACAGGGATGCAACACAAGGATCTTGCAGGAATCTCATTTAACACGGATCGTTTAGTAGTCGCTATAAATGTTATTATTCGGATATCATAGGGCCAGTTAATACGTATGTAGGGCACCCAGTAGGGTAGAGAGCAAATGAATAAAAGGATGTGGTTACGAATTCCATTCTGGCCATAATTGGGAAATGAGATATTAGAACGCGATAGGAATAAGGTCGACTGAGAAGGAGTGACATAATAAAAGGGTAGTGTTAGTAATCAAAATGACTTCGCTAAAAACCGATGGGTGTGAGGGATGCAGGAGATAATCCGTTCATGATTTCTATACCACCATTTTGCTGGTATATATAAAACCTGATGCCTCAGTGAATAATTGGCTGCGGGCGTTGAATACTAAAAATAAAACGAAAAGCAAAGGGGAGGAACTTGAGATGTTGGCTAATGGAGAAGAGAGGCTTGAGAAGGGAAATAAATAGATGCTTGGAGCGAGTGACAAATTTCAGAGTAATTAATGCTGGAGTGATGAAGTTACATAACCGCATACATATTCACGGGAATAAAGCAGAGACAAACATAGTCAAGAAAGATGTGTCCCAAAATACAGACAGAATAATATTATCAGACATCTTCTTTATTAACAGGGGCAATGTTCCAATGGGCATCTGGGGAAGGCTGCGCTGCCATCCGTACATCGGCAGCATGTTCAAAGTCCACGTTCGCGCAGAGCTTTTTGAAGGGTTTTTTGAAATGTAAAGATATGCTCTGGCGACATCATTGTGTAATGTGCACCATCTACATGGTGCATTCGAGGAGGTTCCCGCGAAAAATCAGCCCATTTGCTCAATTTATTCTCGATCCAATCGATTCGATTTGCTGCGACTAGCTTCAGGGGTATCGCGTGAAATACATCAATGCTTGACACAGACCCAGAAGGTTCGTAGTCTAATGCAGCTTCTTGCATTTTGTGGGCAAGCGTAATCCAGGTTTTCAGTTTATTTCTGGTTAGAGATAGCTCCCCCAGACGACTCATTGGAGCACAGGACATGATGTGATCGAGGGCGTCATCGTCAGAGAGCTTATGTAATTCAGGCGATATTTCGTGGGCGTATTCCTCTGATATTAGATCCAAGAAGTAAGAGAGGTTGATACCAGCTTCCACCCAGTCGAGCTGGCGCATACGATCCTTGATATGTGGCGGTAGGTTAAAAGAGCCTAGAAACTTGATCTCGTCGCCATTGGCCTCAAGGAGTTTAGCGACTTCAAAGGAAATCATGGCGCCAAAAGAATAGCCTGCGATTGCGTATGGCCCACGCGGCTGGGCCTCTTTGATATGTTGAAAGTATGTTGTAAATATTTCGGGCAGGTCTTTAAAAAAAGCCTCCCCTTCTTCAAATCCACGAGCTCGAAGTGCGTAAAGGGGGCGATCGTTGATATACTTGGCGAGGTTTAAGAAAACCAGGACTTCACCAACGCCGGGATGTACAAGCCAAAGAGGGGGTTTTTCTCCAGAGGAATGGAGTTTTATAACTGGATTATATTGTTTTGGCTGCTCCATTTGATGTATCGCCGCTGCAATGCCGTGGATTGTGGGGTCCATCAACAAAGATATCAATGAGATTTCCTGGTCCAGACAGAGAACTTTTTGTACTTTTGTTTTAAATGCGATAAGTTCGATGGAAGACACTCCCATATCTAGGAGACTGGTGTCAATCCCTATCTCAGAAGTTGGGGTGTGGAACATCTCCGCCAGTAATTCAGCGATAGACTTCTGGGTTTCGTTTTCAAGTCTCCTAAGATTAGTTTGGCGATGGACTTTTATGGCTTCCGTTGCCGCCGCATAGTATTTATCGTAACCCCCTGCACGATATTCTGCCGCGATTTTTGGCCGTGAGATCTTTCCAAGGGTAGATTTTGGAATTAAGCTTGTGTCGACTGGTACAATTTGGTACGGGCTTACCCCAAATAATCTGGCTGTGATTTTTGATATCGCATCGGATGATACCGCGAGGCTTTCGGCGCTCGTAAAAGCATGAGCTGGGGAGTACACTACCACGACCTTTTCAGTCGAGGCGCCATCGGGACGATGAGAGAAGACGACTGCATAAGTAGGGGTCAACCCAGGAAGTTTGGCTTCTTCAATGGCGCGTTCAAGCTCATGGGGGTAGTAATTAACTCCGTTTACTATTATGAGATCCTTCGTTCGACCGCAGAGGTGGACATAACCAGCATCGTCGATGAGGGCCGTATCTCCAGTAATAAACCAGCCATCATTAGTAAAACTGACAGTGGTTGCAAACGGGTTGTTAAAATATTCCTTAAACACTAATTCACCCTTGATCTGTAGAGATCCAGGAACATTGGGGCTTTTGATGACATGGCCGTCGTCACCAGCAACCCTTGCAGTCATGCCCGGAACGCATGGGCCCACCGAGGTAAACTCCCAACCAATCTTGATATCGTAGTTTGGGCAGAGAAGGTTATGCATTGAGCCCGCACAGGTTTCGGTCATCCCAAATCCTGGGCTTACGACATTTTTCCTAGCTCCCAAGGTTTCTAAATGTGCCGTAGTATTGATGCAAGTCTGCACAGTATTCGCTTCGCCCCCTGAGAATATAACCTTCAAGCATGACAAATCCCAGCCTGTACTTATTGTCGTACAAGGCCGCATTTTGTCAAACAAATTTGACAACGCTGTCAAGTAAAAGTTTGGGCCGAAAGTCACGCTGACTCGAAGGTTGTGGATGAGGCTCAAAAAATACATGGGGTTGTTTGCAACGTCTGTTTTGTCAACAAAAATTTGTCTTGCACCCAGAGCGAGGGCATGCAAATGAATTTGGCAAAGCGATGCAACGTGATCCAAGGCGACCCAACCTAGGAAAATATCTCGTTTTTCTGTACCATGGTGAACTATTTTTCCTGCCACCGCAGCTTTGATTTGCTTATTCCGTAAAACAGCCGCCTTTGCGTTTCCAGTACTGCCCGATGTGAGCATGAGGATCGCCGCATCCTCTGGTTCTTTTTTGTGACCGGAGTTTGTCCTGGGAACACAGTTGACTCCATTTGGTAGCTTGCTCACAAGGCTTTCGACTGTGATCATGTGAAGCCCTTCGATATTCAGAAATTCGTGAATCAACCGGTCCGATGTGAGAATAAGGGGCTCTTTGAACAACGACTTAAGGTGTAAAATATGTTTTCGTCTTTGAGCTAGATCGTTCACAAAAGCCGGTGACATCGCAGGCAGGTAGCCGCCTATAACGGTAGACCAGAGCCACATTATATTTTGTTCATGATTATCGAAATGAATCAACACTATAGTATCCTCCGTAACATTATGGATACCATGGATAAGCCGGGCATTCTCATGAGCTCGGTGCCAGAGCTGTCGCGTGGTCAGAACTTTGGGCGTTATTGTGAAATCTGCATGGTGGAATTCTATAGGTGCGTTGCAGTGACGGGCCGAGGACTGAAGAATTTCGGTTAGGTTCTGGCACACCATTAACTTAGCGGCCATCGTAGATGAGTCCGTGTTCAGGGATGTCGGTGGTACTGGCCCCCCGAGGCCGCAACTCGGCACCATCTTGCAATAAAGCCCGACAACAAATGACCTGCAATTGACGGAGAGTAGAGATTTTGGTTGGTAAAGGGTTTGTAAACAACGATGGGAGAACCAACGAGCGATGCACGCTAAGGGAGGATTATAAGTAGATCGCAGGGGCAGTTCATTGTCTGGCCTTGAAAATGAAAAGGTGAGTGGCAATGAGCGAGGTATACAAAGGTTTTAGGGAACTGGGCTGATGGAGAGGGGACAATAGAGAAAGTGGAAGGAAACGTCGAGGGAATGGGAAGACATATGATTATATTCCGGGCCGGTTAACCAGAGTGGAAGTAGATACATATATAGTTGCAGCTCCATTGCGCGATTATGAGATACAGCAGAGCTACAGTCTATAACATCCGGGGGGACGAAGGTGGAGAAATTTAATGTGCGGGATTTGCTGAGGGGGGGGGGTTCACCTTGGGCACTCAATCGAACCCATCAAGACGGATAAAATGGGGGTGACTGACGGATTTGAACATGGTGCGAGAGATACATGTGCCGCCCTAAAACTGTGTTATTTGGAGTATGGTCCATTCGAAAGGGTATATCTGAATGGAGGGCGGTACGTCTTGCAACTTTAGTCGCTGGAGAAGCAAAGTTGTAGAGGGGTTACAATTTTTATACGAGCCTGAACCATGGGCTCAGAAATGGGAATAGCGATTTAATATCAAATGGACGTATCCGTTGATCCCAAAGACAGGGAACGGAAGAATAGACGGTGGAGATTGGAGACAGAAGAGGGAAACCCTGCATCGAGATGGGAAAGGATGCTGTCATCCACCAGTTGTGGAATAAGAGCGTTCTTGCATATACCCCAGTCCAGTCACTCTAGTGAGACTGAAAATGTTGATTTTCCTCTTTGCTGTTAGCAGTACTGTAAAGGAATTTGACAGAGGGGCCGGGTCATAAGGAAATAGGAGGACGAGAAATCGGACCAAATGGTATGTCTGTCAACCGTCTTGGTTAAATCTCAGTCTGCTCATTGGGAAAGGCGTTGTAGCATAATGATGAATTTGCCTAGTATGTCACCAGGGCACTTTGAACAAAAAGTCTTAAAGCAGGAGCAGAGATCATATGAGAATCATATGAGAACACATGGCTGGCGGGGGGGGTCTATCGTGTGAAATCCATGGTAGGAAGAGCTGTGATTCCGAGTTCTGGCCGTCGGGCGAGACAGACAGCAGGTAGTCCTTAGTCGTTGGTGGAATGAGGCTGCGGGTAACAGCAAAAATGCATGTGAGCATCCGTGTTGAAATGCTCTCAAAGTGCTAAATAAAATGAGAGCAATGCCCAAGTGATGTCTATAGAAATCATGGGGAATTCCCAGTGATAGCTTGGAATGTGCTCTGACCCGAGCTAACACCCGACTATTCAAATTCAACAACAGTGAGAGAAAGGCCTTACAAAAGGTTATTATGAAACAGTGAATTAAAGCCAAATATAATCATTTGAATAATGAGAAACTTACGGGTATTCGAGACTGCTCCATACTCCTGTTGTACAGTTCTTGGTACGAGTAGGGTCAGAAGGATAACAAAAGATACGGAGTGTTGGCGGTCTTGAGTAAAGCGATCTCTAGTCGACGTCGCTCCAAGATGCATCTAAGTCCGAGTAGCAGTGTTGATCAGAGATGGCAAAAAGCTGGCGCGTGGAATTAGCGAATAGAGGCTGACTTTGTGCTTGTCTAGAATTATTGACCTTACGTTCGACGGGGGTCTAGTGCTGCCACCCCCTTTGTTTGTTGAATTTTTTAATTCCCTCTCAATATCCTTTATCCCATCATTTACCTTGGTGCGTGGACGGCTTTTAGCAGCGGAATGGCATTATTGGACCTGTTTCGAAGTATTGAACAGCCTCCGTACCACAAGAATGTCATGATTTTGTCATTGAAGTGTTCCTGTGTGGTATGCAATGCCCTCAAAATGTGAGCACATCAATGTTAAATGAAGGTGGGAACCCAGACAGATGCTACTGGCATCAAGTGTATTAGTTCTGCTCTCTCCTGCTTGAACACGAGAAGGGAGAAAGTCTAATTCAAGACATAATTGTCCTCAGGTTATCTCATTCAAGCAAAAACATCGTGAACTTATGCGCTGTTTCACAAGAGCGCTTTGGCATGGGGTACGGCATTTTTTCTTAGAAATTTGAAAGCTGGCTCATGTACTGTACAGCGGCGTTCCTTATGCCATCAACCGCTGTCGACAACTGGGTTGGACGGAGGAGTATCTGTGTAACGTAACTTTATAAAAAAGAATCGGTGCGAGCCTGAAGACACATGCAAATATGTTTGCTAAAAGAATCAATACACGAATTGCTCTAGGCGCTCTTTTCGAATAGAGTAGTTTGGTCGATATATAATCGAGGGTAAGGTTGGATCCATGAGTGAGTGCTGAAGGTTGAAGGAATTTTATCCACATAAAACTTAGCGTAAAGGAAGGGCCGTCAGTATATACGGTACATGACGCGCAGAGAATCCTAATTCTAAATCTGAAACGCCAGCATGTTGGATTGGACTTAAAGTTAATGATGTAGCTGTCTTAGCGAGGCACCCTGCTGTGAATTGCCATCGTCCGTTACCAATGCAAGTACATGACATATCCAGCACCTTGCGGTCTGGACGAAGTCATCGCCAGATAAATTTGGCTGGCCGTATTAGTTATGGAAGCCGTGCTTTGGTAATCATACCATGATTCTCGTATGGCAAATAAAAGTTGGGACAAATCGTTTTCGGTCAGCATATTCGAGATCTGAAGATGTACACTTAGGAAGCGGACAGTCGAAATGTGGTTGTTGATGGAATTTTGCCATACTAGTGGAAATAAATCGTGAAGTAACCCCCTTCCCGCTGGAAACAAGGTGTTTTATTCCTATGTTCCAGACAAGGTAACTGATAGCGCACTCCTTGTTTAGATGCTGTTCTGCCACTGGTAGTTCAAAACACCTAGAGCCAGGATCAAAGGAGCCATGCGTCCGGTCGATGTGGTTTCGCCAAAGCAGGCAATCCCCGAAATGCTACCTCAAATCGTTTCCTAAATTGGGGTCAATATCGCATATAGTGGGTGATATTTGGCGGCTCTAAAAACAAACTACAAATCCAGCGGACACAAGTCGAGACGGAATGAAAAGTAAACCCATAATACCAGAAGAGCATAAGAGGGGCACTCAAGCAAATGTTGCAAAGGGGGTGCCTTGGCTGGATGTGCTCAAGTGAAAAGGTTATTCTGTGAGAAAATTGCAGCAGGAAAGTCACGAGAGCCCATACGGATAGAGCATCAAAGTCCCTTAGGTAGAACAAAAAAATATCAGGTAGACTAGCTTGGGTGCCTCTCACATCGGACATCTTCTTTTGCGCGAAGGCTACAGCAGGACTGACAGATAAAGGTGAAGACCGAGACATACCCCCTTCGAGACAGACAGTGTAGCAAAGAAAATACGACGGCAGAATGGGTCAAGCCTAAACACCACCCCCAGAAACAGACAGATTTCGATTGCTGATGCCGATCCGTGATGCTGGGACGGTTGATCTGGTGGAATGAGTCGTGGATGTTGGAGGGAGCTTGGGCAAAATGCCCAAACGAGCCGCAAGCTAATATCACGTGAGAATATTAGAACTTGGAGCCTTCTCTATATATGCCTAGATTGGGAGAGAAGATACCTAGATGGAGAACCAGATTACTTTTATTTTTATTATATAAGTAAATAAATTGAAGCTTCTGACAATGTATAATTTTGACCCACCACGGATACTGAAGAGCTAATAGGCCATTGAAAGCCGCGCTGTACAATTAATGAGTATATTTTCCTCTCGTGAGTGCCCAGCCCTGAATGTACCACAACATTTTCCTTTCCCCCACCCCTTTCTTCTTGGTTGAGACATAACATTATTTGTTATAAGAAGCCAGGCGGAAATAAACTTCCCCAAATCACCAGGAGTCACTAGGTAGTCGGCAAGTATCACTGCTGTGACATATTTGGATCTGTAAAACGAAACGTGGTTCCATCCAACTCAGATACAAAATCAAGTTAGGCGGCCCGGTGCTTCTTATTACTGACCAACTAAGTGAAACTCTCATATAAGCTGTTTTACTAGGGCGAGGTTCCTATCAAACAAGGAAGGCTTGAGCTTCAGTTATTGCGCGAGGGTGATCGATTGATCTGCTTCGTGGAAAGCAGGGACTGGTGGATTACTGCGGACATATCCCCACAATTCGGCCACGTCTTGGCCATTCGCCGTGGGTAACCCAGAACGGTTATAACATGGACTGTTCATCATTACTTGCACCCGTGGAGAAATCTTGTCTTCAATATCATTTACACAACGCCAGAATTGATCGAATTGATCGCATCTTGTGAATATTCCAACAAATGCTTAGTCTTGCGTGTGGCCATTTCACTCCACGTGGAGAGAGTAGGTTCAGTCCCATCCATGAATGCGTGAGACAAAGCAAGAGCATATTATTTCCTTGTTCCTCGGTCAAGGGATTGGCTAGTGATAGAATAATTATTTGATGTGTTCAGCCTGGCAAGGTGGGTTGATAGCACAATTTTAGGAGAAGCTAAACAAAGGAATAAGAAGAGAAACATAAACGATAATTAGGTCTATTGGGGGCCAGACCTAATTCCGATTCACAAGATAAAAGTAATAACATAAACAAGTTGACACTGGTCATACCGCTAATTCGGAGGAGACCTGACAGGAAGTCAGAATAACCAAAGATGATAGTGAACTGACCAAAAAAAGCCCGGTATGCCGGAAAACGCACTCAGCCTATGAAGCACCTGGGTCATTCCGGCTTATAGATCAGCCATTCATGCCTCTTTGATTTTGTTGCCTCCACGCCAACCCTCTGAAATAGTGGAATGTTTGGGAAGGTGTTGGACATTGTGGGGTACTGACTGACGTTGTGGAATTACTCAAGTGAATTAAGCATCCCACATTGCCCCATATACGGATTGTCCATAAGAATTTCATGGCCACATACGGCGGCCCGCCCATGTATGTGGCTGTCTGCCGAAGCAAAAATTGGGGCGGACTGGGTTATGAAAAGCAATATCCCGGGCCGCAGAGAAAATTGGGCGCGGAGATTTCAAATTCAGTCCACAATATCCTCATCAGTAGCCTGGTTTCTTCCGGTTGGATTTCACCGCGGTTGGGGCTTGTTGCTGAAGAAGAGTGTACAGAAGTTGCTGGTACGACAAAATGGAGTCTAGGTGGACATATCTGGCTACTGCATGCGCTGCTATTTGTTGTTCCGCCTGACCGTTGGATGCAACGTAGCTATTCCCAAGTGCCAAATAGATTAAGTTGCCATAATGTTCTTCCTCTTTGTCGTCTTCCTGGTTGACGTGTGGTCGGGCTGGTCACAGCCGACTGCTGGAGCTCGCAACTGTTCTGTCAGCAATGACTAAGCAGTGCAATTAATTACTAGTACCTAGTTATCTCAGGGGTGAGAAAGCTATCATTCAAAGGTTCGTGTTAATGAATTGAAGAGGTATTTGGCTATAACCCGGTTTTTATCTTGCATCCGATTCCCTCTACCTTATTTTCCAGTTTCTGATTGTGAAATGCAGGAACGTCTCATTTGTGCCGGGTGCTGTCTTGTTTCATTCAGGTCAGTCAAGAAACCACATCAGGGCTTCAGAAGTTTTCGAACTTGGCGGGTCGTTTTCAAGGCATGGCACTGAACTCGTTAGTCACCCATGACAAGCAGATTACTAAGCTTATATCCTCCCAAGCATTTAAATCCGTTCCCCTACGGTGCCCCAGATGGATCTCACCACAAGAAGATGGCCAACATGGATGATGGCGTTCAGCCCGTCAATCAATGGTTTATTGGTTGTTTTTTGCTTTCTTTAGATCATTCATATACACCATATCTGCTTGCGCTGTCCACAGGTGGGCTGAGATTCTGCCATGTTGAAAATTTTAATTTCAATTTTATTACCCAGTTGATGCGGCTCTTGAACAGCATCATGATATATCCCACAGAGTTTCAGAAGCAGCAACCAACCTTACAAGTTGAATCCTATTTGTAAGAGCTAGGAACGCTTCTAAAAAATGTTCCCGTTACTCTTTCTTCGACACGAAATGGTGACACTGAAGCTGAATTGACTCAGAATTCGATTCAACTCTTATATATTACTCCATTCGGTTTTGCCTGGGTGAGAACTCTCAGACCAGTCCGGTGACGCTTTTCCTACCCCCAGGGCCATCTTCATTATACTCTTCAGTGCTTAAAGCTTGTTCAATGAAGCCACTTTTCGCTATCAGAGCTCCTTTTCAACCGAGTTCTGAGCACCTAATCTGTCACACCGCCTATAGCTTCAACTCACAATGCCAAATGTTGCCTCTGCGGTCTGTTTTTCTGATTTGGGAGGAATCTCTCGCCAGCTATTTGTCAACAATGGATGAACAAAATGCCCTGTAGCATTTGTGTGAAATTGTTAGCTTTCCGTGTTAAGTCTCCTTCCTTCAGTCCACTTTCTCCTGAGTGCCAAAAAGTACCCTCACATAAGAGAAATTCGGATACTCCCAGCGCTTTTGACAGTCAAAATCTGGGACTGCTGGCCAATTTACCTGGTCAAATGAGCGACGAAATCTAAAATCTCACCAGAAGATGTATTTACTTTGACATCCTGCAACCCGTTTCTACTATGGTCTACCCCTATATTTTCGTTAGCGGCCCCCTAATATTATAGAGCCCTGCTAACCAAAATACTGGGGGGTGACGCGTGGTTGAGATAGTAGATATTATCATCTGAACTTCTAATCTTCTCAGTCATTCTCATTCTTCTACTACTATCTCTAATTACCCTCATTCTATCTCAATCAAGATGAAGATATCTTATGTCCAAAGAGCTTTGATCTCTGCTGCCCCTGTCACACCTCCTCAAAGACAGTTAACCCGCGATCAACATCGAGATATGCTTCTACTTCACAGCATTGAATGAAGCTATGAGAGTATATTCAATCATCTCAAAATAATCTATCAAGGAGTTCAATACACCTGTGAACTTGAGATAGCTACTTTCAAGAAGTATATCAGTTATTCTAGTCAACTCAGCAATGAGCAGATAGATATGATTGAAAACTTCATCAGATCTTTCAGAATCAATTGTCAAATGTTATATAAAAAGCTCATCATTGTGCTTCATCTTGAGGTCAATGAGAAGTGCCTGTCCCAGGCTCTACAGAAAAGAGATTATTCTTGCAGAATAGCTCTAAGAAAGCTCTCTCTATCTTCTTGAATTCAGACTATTCAACTTCAGTGAGCATTGAAGCATCAACATTGAACTTTTGAGCAGTGATCAATCATTCTCTGAACTGATGAGACTTGAATTAAATCTGGCCGCTATACAAGAACCTGGATGACTAGAAAAGTAGAAGAAGAGCTGGATTCTATCTGTCTAATAGACAGAATACAGAGAAAGAAGAAATGAATATTTTGAGAGTTTTTCAGTGACATCAAAAAGAGATCATGTGTATTCTGGAAGAAGAATTGAGAAACAATCAATCAGATTGACTATTCTTGAATATTATAGAGAGAACAGAGCTAATTTCTAGAATATTTTCATCCCTCTCTAGATCTTCTATCGCGAACATATAGTCCCTGTTATTCATGGATGAATGACACTCAATTCCGGCCTGAAATTAATGCAAGATAATGCCCCAGAGCATGCTGCAGCAGAGACTACTCAGAATCTTCAAGAACATGAAATCACTGCCATAGATTGATCTGTCTTTTTCTCTGATTTGAACTCAATAGAGTCTGTATGGAATCTTATGAAGAGATGAATACAGAATAATCATGAAGATAAGAATAATATTTTCTATGATAAGCTGGGAGAAGTGGTTAATGATGCTTGAAATACTATTACAGAGGAGCAATTACATATAGAGACAGAAGATGACTATACAAGATTTTAAATGATATTGATATCTACTAGTTTTGGAATATTATATAGAGATTTGTATGAGAATTTCTACTATAAGATCTCAAACGAGTCTTCAAAACGCCAGAACCCCCCAGTATTTTGGTTAGCAGGGCTCTATAATATTAGGGGGCCGGTAACGAAAATATAGGGGTAGACCATGGCATTGGAAACTGCCTACGTATATTCTCTCAAATGACTTCATTTAGGCAGTATGGGACCATCAACCAAACATCATTATCCTAATTCCTCATGCTTCTACCATGAGGTATGTGTGATCACCAATTTTTCTTTCTGCACCTTAAAAAGACTAAATCTAGTATTCTCTCGTGAGAAATTAGACAGTCAATGAAACCAACCAACATACTAAGCTGGAATGCACCAAATCCCCTAAATCAATGCCTTGTCAAACCAAACCAACCCGCCTGCTCTTTTCTTTAACTGGGTTAGCCTCCCGTCCCTGGTCATATTACTAATTTAAAGGGGCTCCCTCCCAAGGCTAATTGAAACTATCTTAGGGCCCGTTCGGTCCGTCGCCTTCGGCTGGTGGGGCAATTTGCGTGATTGTTTTCATTGGCACTGGTTAGTCTTGGTCAAATGCATTCAGCCGCACTGATTCTTCAGCCTGACAATCGACTGGATTTAACTCCCTGTGGTGCCCAACCGCGGGCTGGTTTTGCCAGGAGAAGAGGCCCGCGAATGGGTAGCAGCGGCATTTTCAACGGTGGAACCAGTTTTAGTAGCTGAGGGGTATGTGGGGTTATCTTTTTGGCCGGGTTAACTGGTCGAGTGACGAGTGATTTATGAGATAGTACCCCGCCATTCCAGAGTTTTCGCGCGGCATGATGTTGTGGTGCTGCAGTTTCTGCAGGAGCTAATGAGGAAAGGGAAGATGCACCTGGGATGTGGGATGTGCTCGGGACCTTAAGCATGACTTGGTGACTCAGTCATCATATCTGGGTGGTGTTTAATTTTTTTAATTTTTAATTTTTAATTTTTGTTTTCCTATGCAAAAAAGGATTCTTCCCTTCCTTTTTTCCTTGCTGAGCTGCGGGGGCACTTGAAACCAATCAAGCTAATGCTTTTTATTACATCAGACCAACACGAGGAGAGACTCATGAGACTTCATTTCATGAAAGAATATATAGAATAATCTTAGGTCTAACAGTCGCCGCCAATAAACAACAGCTCGAAATTCCAGAATTGAAAAGGCTCACAAACAGCCTCATCCCTTTCCTCCACCCTCCCCCCCACCCCCCACAAGCTATACTCTCCCTAACAATGAATTTAATGCTTCCATTATGTTTGAAGACGGCATGCCCAGGACCACAGCCATATACTTTATGCATATACTTTATGGGCATTTGTGATGTGGGCGGGAGCTCCTTAGGTAGCTAAGAGCTTTAGCTTCATAAAAATGACAAACTTATGGTTACCCCGCACTGCGTCCAGACATGCTTTTCTTGTTCTTTCTTTTCCTCGAAAACATTCTCATGAATATCCCATGTTTTTAAAACATATATATACATCGTACATCAGGGATACAAGTTTATTTTTTTTATATTTTTTTAATATTTTTTTTAAAAAATTTAATCAACAATAACCTTAACTCCCTTCCTTCTCCCCTTTTTATATTTGAACGAACAACCTATCACGAAGGATCGAGGAAAGCAGGTAATGGCTAGGGTGTCCAACCACACCGCTGTCTACGAATACCAGTGGCAGGTTCGCAAGTGGCTAAATGCAATTGTGTGCCCGCGACTGGGTTCCTGATGATCTATGGAACATCCCCCCACTTTCCCACTCCCCGGATTGGCCATCCGATGAAGTAGCGATTTTGGTCACCAAAAAAGAGAGAAATAAAAAACAAAATCCTTGGAATCCAAGGACATTGTCACTTTCGTCTAGGCTACTATGCATACACCTATACACCTCCAGTAGAGAAAGTCCGCGGCGAAAAAACCAAATGAAAAGGAACCTTGGACATGGCTATGTACTCCGTATCTATGGCCGGTTAAGGGCACATTCTACAGGTACCTGGGTAGCTAGCTATACGGCGAAATAATATGAAGGAGGTGTTGGAAATTCCGGACGGATTCGACTTTTTGGTTGCGGAAGTTGCTTAAGAAAGGAGTATTCATGGTATGAGCCGGGGAAATGGGGAGGAATGCCAGAAGAATTGTACATACACATACACAGAGCGAGAGATATACGTATATATCTATGTTTAGTTAGGGGGTTAGTTAGCTCCGGTGTAGGAGGGGATATATCGAAACGTGATACCCGGAACAGGTTTCCTAGTCAAAACAGAGAATTTGACAAGAGAGGTGATGATAGGCTTCGACTACAGCTACTGTAGGTACCAGAGACGAATGGGTCGGTAGGCTCATTATCTCGTGTTTATATATATAACACATAGCTAGCAGGAGGCTGTGAATGTCGGAACCTGAAGATTGAGGGAGATATGGCTATAATTATGGCTCAACGAATTAAACCTGATAGGCATAGTGGAATTGGGTAATGAGCGAGGTGATCGATCGGTAATGGCTTCTTCTTAACCCATTTTTCTTTTTGCAAGCTGAGGAGAAAACGAAGAGAGGAGGGTGCCCCATGAATGAGGTTCGGAAGATATTTAAGACAATCTTTTTTTTAGACAGAGCACAGAAGAGAGAAGAAGGAGGCGAGGCGCAAAGGTGAGAGTGCCTGGTGCCTGGGACTCATTTTTTCCCGCAGATAAATAAGGCTGCGAGTGTGGTAGAAGGCGGGCTTGACTTGGTTGGTACTGGTGGATCGATGAGCGCTGGATATAAGAGGAGTGAAGCCGAAAGGACGTGGCCAGATACGCCTTCTCGTTTTCCTACATGCTTGTATGCTTAAAATGTCTAGGATTTCTTTTCTTTTTTTGTGTATCGTCGGGATCCAGACTCTTCTTGCGTTTATACGTGTATTGAACGTGTACATGAAAGAGCGCGTGAAGTTTCTTTTTTTATTCATTAGATATACTTTTTTCTCTGTCATGATGATGAGGAGAACTATGTGAAAGAGGCCTGTGTTCTTGTTTGGTAGCGGTGAACAAGAGCAGGTTAAGCATGAAGCATAGTTGACATCAAGACTTCTCGTATTGCATTGGCTAGGCATAGGCCCTGGCTCAAATGTTCTTGTTTTGATGCTTGCAATATATCTAAACAGACGCTTCAGGGGATTTTCTTGACTGGTGGATGCATTCAGCCGCCATGTGAGAAGTAGGTAGGAAATCCGAGTCAGACTTTCGTTTATTGCGCTTGCACCCCAGTAACCTGGCCTGATAGCTTGAAATGAGTAAAGGAATAAATAAATGAGCTGCAGTCAAGAGAGATACGGGCCGGCTGTGTTTTGAAACCAGGAAAGCTTTGGCTTTCGTGTAAGGCACAGCCGCACAGCACATGTAAATGTAATGCACGGCAAATATCCGGATATATATATCTATTTTTAAAGTACCGACTGGAGTCGTCGGCACGAGGCTAGTATACGGTCATTCGGATTGAGCGAGATGACGGAGCTAGATATATTACCTGGATAACTGCGAGCAAAAACGGTAAGTTTAAGGCGCGCAGGGTACCATGCTTTGCCAGGCATATTCAGGCACGGGGTACAGCTGGGGCGCCACTTAGATTTAAACAAAACAAATGCAGAATGTTGTAATGGCCAAAGGGGAAGCGAATAATGAATAAATGAATTTGAGTGAATGAAGCGGAGAAATAGACATTTAGTAAACTAAGATTAAAATAAAATGTTACAGTAACTAGTGATGATGGTGGGAGCTGAGAGAGCGTTCGGCTGTTACCTGCCTAGGTATCCATGTAATCCCAAGGAACAGAGCGGCTCTTGTCGGTGGCCAGTACGTAGCTGGCTCTGGTGACTACTATGTAGTCATGTCAGACGGACTGCGTAGATCTGGATTTTCTCAAACACCACCGTAAACCGGCAGGGGGAACCATGGAATGAAATACCAAAACATAAAACAACGGATTTTGCGTTTGAGTTGGAACCAATAAACATGCCAAGATTTCGGGATACAGGTCACCTGACTTTTTGACATTCTGGGATGCAGAGCACGTGATAGATACCAATTGATCCCTGAGAAATTTTTATGTTCAATATGATTTTACACAGTTCTCCTTTTCACTGGATTTGACCTTTGCTAGAGCGCTGCACTTCCCCCCTTCGCGCGCCATGTCGCACAGAGCAGTGAGTGATGCCCCATGTCCCATGGCCCATGCCCCAGTGCACTTTGAACTTTCCCTGAAAATTAACTCTTCTCAGATCGCGGCCGCGCCGTGTGCTCGATTGCTCGGCCAGGCGAGCAGTCATATCTTGAGTCAACGACTGTGTCCACCCCCCACACTAATCTATAGGCACCTATACCGCCGTTCAATCAAGACAACGACACCAGACCGAGCGACATTTCTACATGCCCAAGGGACGGAGCTCCCCTTCACAAATGTCCTAACTGAGAGGAAGACCCCGCAGACGTTAACGGAAAAGATCGTGCAGCGGCATGCTGTCGGTCTCCCGGACGGAAAGCTCGTCCAGAGCGGTGACTATGTACAGATCGAGCCCTACCGATGTATGTCGCATGACAACACCTGGCCCATCGCGAAGAAGTTCATGTCCATCGGTGCGACTCGAATTAAAGACCCGAAGCAGTTGGTTTTCGCACTCGATCATGACGTTCAGAACAAGAGCGACTCGAATCTCAAGAAGTATGAGCAGATTGAAGCATTTGCGAAGATGCATGGCGTTACTTTCTTCCCCGCTGGCTACGCGATCGGCCACCAAGTCATGGTACCAGGCTTCCTGTGGTTTGAGAAGCGTATTGTCGTATGCTAACACCTTCTCAGGTCGAAGAGCTGTTTGTCTGGCCCGGCAAGTTGTGCGTAGCCTCAGACAGCCATAGCAACATGTACGGTGGCCTGAGTTCCTTGGGCACCGCTATAGTAAGAACAGACGCAGCGGCGATTTGGGCGACTGGAAAGAGTTGGTTCCAGGTTCCCCCCATTGCCCAGGTAACTTTCACGGGCACCTTACCTCCAGGTGTTACTGGAAAAGACGTCATAGTTGCGCTGTGCGGGCTATTCAAGGACGACGTACTTAACCATGCGGTCGAATTCACTGGCTCTGAGGAGACGATGGCTAGTATCTCGGTGGATAACAGATTGACAATCAGTAATATGTCGACTGAATGGTCTGCGCTTTCTGCAATGGTCTGTCTTTCCTTTCATAGATGACTGTCGATCAAGAAACCCTCTCTAACTTTACATGTTTTAACAGTTCCCAATGGACCGGACGCTAGAACGCTGGCTTCGATACAAGGCCACAGAGGCAGCGATGTTTGAAGACCGGACAACCCGAGAACGGATTACACACGAAAAGATCGACGCGCTCTACGCTGACCCTGTCCTGGCTGACCCCGGAGCAAACTACGCAAAGCGACTCTACCTAAACCTATCTACCCTCTCGCCTTATATCTCAGGTCCCAACTCCGTTAAAATCTCCACACCTCTCAGTGAGCTTGCTCCAAAGAAAATCAAGGTAGACAAGGCATATATTGTGTCGTGTACGAATTCCCGAGCTTCCGATATTGCGGCAGCTGCCAAGGTTTTCCAGGATGCAGCGAAAGATAATGGCGGCAAGATCCCTAAAATCGCAGACGGTGTCACAATGTACATTGCGGCAGCTTCAATTCGTGAGCAGGAGACCTGTGAAAATGAAGGCAGCTGGCAGACTCTGCTTGAAGCTGGGAGTATCCCACTCCCAGCCTCATGTGGGCCTTGCATCGGATTGGGGACTGGTCTATTAGAAGACGGCGAGGTTGGAATCTCTGCTTCAAACCGGAACTTCAAAGGCCGGCTAGGTTCTCGAAACGCCGAGGCGTACCTTGCCAGTCCCGAAGTTGTGGCCGCCAGCGCTCTCAACGGTGTGATCTCGGGCACAGGTGTGTACGAAGCTCCAGCGACGTACTCTGGCGTGGATTTCGGTTACGGCACTGGTTCACCTGTGACCATGGAAAGCGAGCTCGGCAACATTGTAGAACAGCTTGATTCACTCATCAACAGGGTCGAGTCTTCCGTAGGTGACAACGCGTCCAAGGCCGCTACCAGGATCCTCCCGGGTTTTCCAGAGAAGATCAGCGGTGAGATTATATTCTGTGATGCCGATAACCTTGATACCGATAACATCTACCCCGGGAAATATACATACCAGGACGACATCACAAAGGAGGGTATGGCAACCGTCTGCATGTCAAACTACGACCCGGATTTCGGGTCAGTTGCTAAGCCTAATGATATCCTTGTTTCAGGATTCAACTTTGGCTGTGGATCCTCAAGAGAGCAAGCCGCGACAGCAATCCTGGCTAAACAGATCCCGCTTGTTGTGGCGGGTAGCTTTGGAAGCATCTTCTCTCGGAACAGCATCAACAATGCACTCTTGGGCTTGGAAGTCCCGCGTCTTATTGAGCGCCTACGCGCGACTTTTGGCTCCGACAAAATACCAACACGACGGACTGGGTGGACTCTGACATGGGATGTCACGCGGAGTGTCGTACAGGTGCAGGAGGGCGAGCATGGGGATCGTTGGGAGGAGAAGGTTGGCGAGTTTGCAGAGAACTTGCAAGATATTGTCGTAAAGGGTGGCTTAACAGACTGGATCAAGCATGAGATCACGAAAACGCAGAAATAGATACCATGTTTAGGAAGTGATGAACAAAGTTGGGAATCTGATTTTGTAATGTACATTTTTAGAACTATGTATGGCAAAAGAACTTTGGCAATAGAGCTTTTTTTCTTTCGCAGTAGAAACTTTTTCGCAATATCATGGCCAGCCAGTACACTTGAGTAGGCCACAATTGTACAGTACAAAGGAAACTTGATATAGTGCGTCACCAATGCATGGGAGGATTGGTCCAGCTTTCGCCGCAAGAACTAGTGAGGAAGAACCAGCTCAGCCAGGGTAGACAAATCAGCTTCATGAAGAAAACTGGGGAGGAGTGCTTATAATGCCAAACGGGCGTCAAGAGGGTTGGAATATATATATATTAATTCAAAAGAATCTTTGATATTCAATATGAAAGAAATTGAAAGAAATAAAGATAAAACATGCCTGGTTACAGAGTTGCTTTGCTGGCGATGAGAACTGATGGAGAATGAGTATGAGGCTTAGAGAAAAAGAAGAGCTGTGAGAGCTCAGAAAAATAAATCTGAAACTTGAAAAATACAGTATTGTACAGCGAACTAGCTATCTAGGGAGTAAGTAAGTATATTGCAGTTAAATTCAAAAATGGGCGGACAGAGGGATGTAGTGGGTAGAAGACACCCTGAGATGCCTTGGTAGGGATTTGATAGTTTTTTTTGGTAAGGAAAAAGGGTCCGGCGAGCTCGGCCCTAGGGTGAGGGGAAAATGTATATGCAACACAGTAACGACGAACGGGAGAACACAGCAAAAGAAATTGGGGGAGGAGGAGGAGGAGGAATAAAGAGGACAGCAGGCGAGGAGACGGAATCCATGGGTAAAATGAATATGGAAGAAAGAGAGAAAGAAAGAAAGCAAGCAAGGGAACAGACGTACGTCCATTGAAATGGAAATTGACAACATTGAATATAAAAATAGATATCATTGTGTTATTATCATGGTGTTTAATGGCAAAAACAGGATATTAGTTACTGTGTTGATGATGCCAGCACCAGAGATGCATGTAGATAGCAGAATCGCCAAACGGAAAAGGCCCCCCAAATGGTGAATTGTTATCAAATTTTGCCTGTGTCCAGCTCTCTCTTCTTCTTTTTTATTTTCATTTTCATTTTATTTTTCATTTTCTGTTTCTAATTTTTTCTAACTTTTCTGCCCGTCACGGACGTTCGGCAAGCCAAAGCAGCCTTTGTGCCTAGCTTAACGGGGGGGGGAAGACTTTTTTACGGAATTTCCACACTTTTCGCACTCTCACACACGCTCACATTAATTTCGCTGGGAGCCCGCTTGGTGGTATTTTTTCTCTCCCTCTTTTTCCCTCTTCTTTTCTTGTAATTCAATTTCTCCCTCGCCCGCAATCCTCCTACTCTCCCCCCTTTTCCCTTGGCTCTCCCCCTCGCACACTCTCCCCTCTCATAAACCTTCTTTTTATTTTATTTTATATCTTCGTGGTTTTATTGTTGCTTAAAAAAAAAACAGCCAAAAAATAAGTATTTCCTCTCTCTGTCCTGCACGCTTCTTTGTTCGAAACCTGCTGTTGTATGTCGCTGCTGTGGGCAATATAATTGTGTGTCTCTGTTGTGTGTGTTGCTAAAAGGTTTGTCTTGTTTTTGTCCCGAATCTCTCCCGACTAAATACTTTTGCACCTCAAATTTTTATTTTTTTTTAATTTTCTTCTTCTCTAACATTCCGCACACCTTCAAGCCTCAACACCCCCAGGCAACAACAACATCAACGACCACTGCGACAGCAAGAGTCTATATCCTCTCAATTCGCCTTCCGTGTTTTGTCTCGACTTCGATTCTTGTTGCAAGCTTTTCCTCGCCTTCGCCCTGCTCCTTCACCTGGACGTTGTCGTCGCGTGGGACTCCCTCTTTGGTGGGCTGGCTGGCTGTTTGTGTGAACAAAAAACCGAAAGAGAAAACCCCCCCCCCCATCAATCGCGCTTCCTTTTGTTTCGTTCCATCACATAGGAGGCCGTCGGAATCCCACAGTGCTTTTGTCTCTCTCGCACTGTCGTGGTCGGGAAAAGAAGAATTCTCCAAAAACAAGCATTTCGACCTTGATTCTTCCCAGTCTTTACGGTTTGGCCTCCGTTGCTGCTGAGAAAAAAGTACGTGTTTCGGTTGTTGTGATATACCTCATCATCTCAACCCAACATCACACAAATAACATAAAATTGGAAGGGTTTCTTTTCTCTCTCGAAATCTATCCTCCTGCCCTCTCTTTTATTCCTGTCTATCCGGCAATACCCATGTAGCCCTTCCCCTCCTGGGTTCTACTTGGGCCGGGACTTCAGGTTTACTGTGGAGGCCTGCACAACACCTGTCTATCCTACCCACCTCTTGCTATTTCGGATATCATTCGACAGTTTTCCCGATCCAACGCTTTCTGACCTGAAAAAAAATATACATGTCGTGAACTGTTTGCTGATGACAATCTCCCGCCCTCAGGTCCCTCTTTCATTGTGAAGCCTCGGTTTCTGAAATATCCCTTCCCAAGGACTCCTCCCTGATCCTTCTCCCCCCCCCCCCCCTCCGTGCCTCATCCATACCGTGGACACGATTTCTCTTTCTGCCACAGATAGTCGAAAAGCCCTGGACGTTCCTGGGTTTAGAGACAACCGTTGTTGGTGGGGCAGCCAGAGGGTGGAGGTTGTCCGTTTCCGCCAGACCGGCAGTTGGAGGTGTTGAAGTCGCTGGACTCGTCCAGCACACGAATCCTTCCGGTTCCATAAAACCCCGGATACGAATCTGTGCCATCTCCCAATTCAGCTTTGTTGTGGCCAAAAAAAAATCGAAAATCAAAATCAATAACAAAAGATCGTGAATTCTATATTCCGATATGTCGACCTCAACGAGTAAATCTGGGCTGGAGATGCCTACGTTTTCCTACGCCCAAGCCGCTAAGGGGTTTTCTACAAACGTGCAAAATACCGCTGAGAAGCAAAACAAGTCAAGCACGACATCATCAGACCCAAACAGCCATAGGACAGCTGCTGGATCGGTAGATGGGGATGGGTCAAGCCAAACTGTAGCCTCGTCGACAGATATGGAATCATCGTCAGTTGCTACCGAGCCTACTGATGCTACTGACAAATCGCAATCGTCCTCTGAACGCAACTCAGATTCGACAGTCACCGCGCCTGCTACTGGTGTGCCATCGAAAAATGCAACTTCCGGAACCTCGTCTCCGAGTGCAGGAACTGCGTCAACCACAACGTTACCTAAAGAAGATGAGATCTCGGGAATTCCAAATGGCTTGCCTGATTCCAACTGGGATAAACAGTCACAAGTTTCCGGGCCTGTCGAAAAATCGAGCGAAAGTGGAGAAACGAGCAAGGAAAAATCGAAGGAAAATGGGTGGGAGAAGGATACCCCCATTCTAAAGGAATTGAAGGCCGCGCCCATTCCTGCAGTCAATGTCTGGCAACAAAGGAGGGAAGCCCAAGAGGCCAAGGCCAAGGCTAGTGCTGCATTGAAATCGGCTACTCCCGCTTCTGCCAAGCCAGCCAACTTGAAATCGTCCGTTCCTAGTGAGAACCGCGCGGAAAATCCAAAGGGTAGCTCCAGAAGGAAGACTGCCGGCTCTACTGATGTCGCGGTTGATGCGACGGTATCCAAGAAAAAAGCAAACGAGAGCGGTAAGACCAAGGAAGAAGGTGAGAATTAACTGTGCCCCCCCCCCCCCCCCCCCAGGGCTTTAATCTTCTGACACTCCGCATAGGTTCCAGAAAATCTGGCGTGCGTTCAAGTAAACCAACGGATATTGACCTTAAAGCAACAGAAACCCTCCCTCCAGTTGGCGATGCATCTTCCTGGCCTACCCCTCAGCTCGCACAAGGCGAAGAATTTCGCAAAACCCAAGAGAAGACCGACAAATCCGACAAACCCGAGAAGGAGAAGGCCCCTACAGCCGGATCGCGTGGAAAGGAGAAATGGATGCCCGTTCCCTATGTTCCGACCGCTGTTTTTAATACCCCTCTCCCCCCTGCTGCGCGAAGAGGTGGAAGACCATCAAGAGGTGGAAGAGAGGGAGGTATGCGTGGTGGTGCCCATCCTTCTGCCCTTGTATCCAATGGTGATCGAGGCGTAACTGCATCTGCTGCAGCTGCTGGCGGATCGAAACAGACTGGCTCTAGTGATAGGGGTCGTAGTGGTACTCGTGTTGTCTCGGACCAATCTGCCACTATTCAACCCGCAAGAACGGGTAGCACAAATGCGACTTTGTCGTCGGAGGATAAGAAAGCCCCACAAGCGACCCGGCCGGACAGAGCTGGTAGCGATGCAAAAAGTGTAAAGGCTCCAGAGGAGCCTCAGGCAACAACAGGTGGTGAAGTTCAAAACCATCATACCACTGTTGTTGAAACAGGCCCACGCCAGCGACAGAACTCTAAGAGCTTTGGTCGAGTACACGACTATTCTAATGCGCCTTCTCAGCGGGGCGTTGAAAATCTCGGAAGACATGCTAGTGCCCAAGGAGATTCTCATGCTAGCGCACGCTTTGGCTCGGGTCATGAGCGCCGTTTTGATAATGGCCCGAGATCTGCAGACTTTTATAAGGAGCCTCCTACTTTTCACCCACGGGATAGAGAATTCCCGAGCCAGCGAGATAGAGAATACGCACGGGAACGTGGCGACTTCCATCGCGACCGTGAGTATGGTAGAGAACGTGGAGAATCGCGACCCGACAGAGGCCGTGGGGGATTCAGGGGACGAGGTGGACACTCGAACTATGGTGGAGCTCACAATTCGCAATATCATAGCCCCCCCATTGGACAATCTCAGTTCCAAAGTTCAAAGCCGTTCTCGCTCAGCGAACGCCACCGGTCTCACCAGCAGGCATCTCAGAATGGCGGCCAGCAGCATGGTTCAAATCGGGGTCTCAATATGAGATCACCATCTCTCCCATCGTCAGGGGTCTATGGCCCGACACCCTATTCCATCCAGACTGATATAAATGCGATATATGGATACCCACCGGTACATCAAGGTCCAATGACCGCAATTCCATACCAGCCATATATGGAGCAGTTTTCTCTGATGAGCATGATTTCTATGCAGCTGTAGGTCCCCAGCCCCCCGAATCACTTTGATCGTGGTTCAGCTAATGAGTTTCTAGGGAGTATTATTTCTCGGTTGATAATCTTTGCAAAGACTTGTTCCTGCGTAAACACATGGACTCTCAAGGCTTTGTTCTATTAAGTTTTATCGCTGGCTTCAAGCGGATTAAGAGCCTTACTGAAGATATGGATTTACTTCGACTTGTCTGCCGCCAGCTGAGAAGTGTCGAATATAGACCTGGGGAAGACGGGACTGATCGCCTTCGCAAGCGGGAGAAATGGGAGCAGTGGATCCTCGCGATGGAATCGCGCGATACTTCCGCGCAGAATGAAGGCCCTCCCCCACTTTCTTTGTCTTCTCCAGCTCACGATGGGATTAGTGATGGTTTGAACTCGACTCACCTAGAGACCCACGCGCCATATGGCAATGGGTCGCTGCACGAAATCTCCGGAAATGCGATCCCTTCCCACTACTCGCTGTCGAACGGCAACACTTCTGACTCCCGCGTGCACCAGACAGTACTATCGTCCGCTGCCCCCGAATTCTCGCCAGCTTATGTACCGGTAATGGGACAAAATGAAAATGCGAATGTAGGAAAACCCATTGATGATGAGAGTACTTTCCCAGACGATCAGATTGAGAACTTGGTGATTGTGGTGCGTAAGCCAGGAATTTCCAGCCCAGCGCAGTCACCTTTTCTCATCCCTTCGTCTCGTTCTTTCTCCAGCGGTTCTGTTGACGGTTACAAAGCAGCGGGTGGGACAGTGAGCACAGACAACCGATCATCTCTATCGACGCATGCGACCCAGATAAATATCAAAAGGTACATCTCCTTCGAAACGCCGTTTAGTACGGATTTTTGGCGACATTATAACTGACTTTTAGTTTAGTAACGTAGCTGAGGGGCAACGCCGCGGAAGATCGCCCCCGTCATCGTCTAAAAGTCCCGAGACAGCTAGCGCCAACATGCCCACGTTCTGGGTCAAAGATAGAGATACCCCTATTGAATCCCTCCCCACCGACCTTCTTCACGAATCGTATAACGTATTCCGAAAACAAACGCTCGATAAACGATCGTCTGGCATAGCGAGTGACGGAAACCTGGATATGGACGTTCTTTATCAATTCTGGTCTCATTTCTTGGTCCGCAATTTCAATTCAAAAATGTACAATGAATTCAGGAGTTTGGCGTTTGAAGATTTGCATTCGAGAACTTCCACTACTGGCCTCAACAGCATCATAAAGTTTTATGATGGAATACTTGTGAGCAACAGACTTATGCCTGATGTCGTCATTCAGGACTTGGTCGAGCTGGTGGAATCTGAGCTGGAGGCAAAAGAAAAGCCTGCGTTTCAAAAACTTCGCTTTGCATGGCGAAATGGTGCCTTCAACTTTAAGAACCGGAAACGGATTGACCGTATCATCAGCGAACGCCTGAGAGCGGAGCTGGAGAAATGATCTAAAATCCTGTTTCTTAAAAAATTCATTTTCTGCTGTTGTGTTTCTTTCGTCTTTTTTATTTATTTTAGTATTGACTGTCCCCCCCCCCCCCCCCCCCTCCACACCCTCTTTTTTTTATTTTTATTTTTTGTCTTTCTTTCTTTCTTCCTTTTTTTTATTTTTTTTTAAACATGTGTCAAGCTTGTCTCTGTCTGATTCTTTTTTTTATTTTTATTTTTATTGATTTGGTTCATCTCACATCTCAATAAATTCTTTTCGATTCCCACATCTGTTTCCCCAACAAACCGCCAAAATCGACAAAGTTTTATATTCCGTGCAGAAACCGCAGCTGATCTTCAAATTACATTGCTGGAGAAAACAACCATATTATTTTCATCCTCGGCTATCTTTTTTCGTGATACTGCTAGATTCCGTCTATCCCTCCTCCTCCTTTCTGTTTTATCCCATAATTTTTTTTTGTGGCACGGCTCCGCTGTGTGTTTTCCGTCGACCTTTTGCCCTTTTTATTTTCTTTTCAAGTTTGTTCCACTGCGCCCCTCCTCACAGCTGTTGAAACACCATTTCCCCTAATGACCATAGACTTTTACCCTTCGTGTTCTTCCCTTTATGTTTTGTGTTTTTTATTTATAACAAAATGGGCCCTTCTCTTTCTTTTCTTATCATTTCGTGTATTTGCGAATCTGGCAGGATGGTCGGTTGAGGTTCGTTTAAAAGCGAAGAAATACGAAAACGGGCGGGAATAAAAATAAAGGGCGGAAAAAAAGAAAAAGGAAATCAAGGTTATTGCTTTTTGTCAATATGTCGTGGTTTACAACAACAGAAAAACGGGGAGATGATTTGGCAGAAGATCTGGCCAATTTTAAGCCGTATAGATGATGTGCAGGAGACAGATGGGGGAGGGGGTTTGGGCTTCGACTGCTATCTTTGCTGCTTGCTATGCCTCCTTTTTCCACCTTCGGTTCAACAAAAAATTTCATTTCATCACATCCCTACTCTGGTATCTTATATTATTTTTTCCCCCTTTCTTTCTCTTCTCTTCCCTTTGTCTGTCTTATTCCTTCCGGTGGTTACATTCAAGAACACACATATGTTCTACCTTATTTTCTCCTTTTCTTTTTGCATAGCGGGTTCCATATTTACTGGTTCATGTTCATTTTCCCTCTCTCGTCCCTTTAAATTTTATTTTCTCCCTTTTCCTCGTTTTCTTTTTACATTTATTGTCCTTTTACCTCGGTTCTCAATTTTGCAATTCAAAAGCTGGCTCCCATTTTTTTCTTTCTTTTCTTTTACTTGAGATTCTGATTGCTTCAAATAATATCGGCAGATATTTTTTGATTTTTCAGTCCCTCCTCATCTTTCCCTTATTTCCAAACTGAATTTGAGCCACTGAAGCGATCCGCCTTCTTAACTGCCGTCCCTCCCACATCCGCAAGCCCCCCGACAACGGCCCTGGTGACAAAAAGGACAAAAGAGCAGTGTTCAAGAAAATACAGCGCACCTACTGGAAAACATGCACAGCTTTTTTTTGTTATTACTCGGTTTTTTTCTCTTCTTTGCTTTCGCTCCTGCTACCTTGTTTCGTTTTTACCTTTTCTCTCCTTTCTTTCAATTACAATAAAATAAGTTCATTTTCTCTTTCTCATGTCATTTGTCTCAGAAGCCTGTGTGGTATACTTTTCTTCCTCATTTCGATTTTTCTTCTAAAATATCTTGTTCGTCTTTTTTCAATTTTCAATTTTCAATTTATTTTTAAAAAGAGGATTTCAAGATGCATTGTTAATGTTAGTTAGTAGCTTTTTTCTCTCTCTTTTTTTTTCTTGGGTTTATCAAGTTTTTTCCTTTAAATCCCCCCCCTTTTAAAACTTGCTCAGGCTTAAAAAGACTCAAAACTCACCAGGTTGCTTTTTTTTCATGTTATTTATTTCAAAGAGGATTTATTTCATTTCATTTCATTGTCTTTCAATAACCTCCAGAAACAATACGATAATAAACTTTGCGCATGCCACTTACATGAACAATTGTTAACAATTCCATCCTCTCGGTTATTTCTACTGCTGAATCGCCCGTGATAATATCCGTATGTAGTCCATCAATGTACTAGCGTAGAATTATCCGGGTCTCGGGGAATCTTTCCTAATCAGGCCTCAAATTTTTCCCGCAATATTGTCAAGTTAATCCGCAGATGTTGCAAACGCTCCAGAATTGACCTCTCCAGCTCTCATCCCTCCGTTAGCCCTCCATCCAGTCCCGCACATACCCCACCGGATAACCTCAGCTGTATCCAGACAATATGGAGGCAGCATCGCGGCGGGTATTATGCAGCAGCGTGCGGTTGCACCCGCCAACCCAATTCATATCCAGAGCATCTCCCCGTTCCTTCATTCCCGCCGCTACCACCTTCTCCTCCGTCAGCTCCCTAGCTTCCTCCTCCTCCACCAGACCCTGCGCATTAAAATGCACCAACCAGGCCCGACACTTCACAAACTCCCCCCGGCTCCTGGCGGGAGAAAACTCCTTTGGTTTCCCCTCCAACTCCCAACCGGGGCCAACCTCCTACTTCTCCCATAGACAATCACTGCCCATGAACACGGTGATCAGATTCGTGCCGCAGCAGACCGCGTGGATTGTGGAGCGCATGGGGAAATTTAATCGGATTCTGGAACCCGGGTTGGCGATTCTGGTGCCGTTTTTGGACCGTATTGCCTACGTTAAGAGTTTGAAGGAGGCAGCGATTGAGATTCCGAGCCAGAATGCGATTACGGCGGATAACGTTACTTTGGAGCTGGATGGTGTGTTATATACGAGGGTGTTTGATGCGTATAAGGCTAGGTGCGTGTTTTGGTTTACTTTAAATTCTTTTTCTTCTCTTTTTCTTTGTAACGTCCTTATGAAGCGAGGGGGGGGGGGGAATGCAATTGCTGACTTTTTATGCCTTTTTAGTTACGGAGTCGAAGATGCGGAATACGCAATCTCACAACTTGCACAGACTACAATGCGGTCGGAAATCGGCCAACTTACACTAGACCATGTGCTGAAGGAGCGCGCAACGCTTAACACGAATATTACGCAAGCGATCAACGAGGCCGCGCAAGACTGGGGGGTTGTCTGTCTTCGATATGAAATCAGAGATATCCATGCCCCTGAAGGTGTTGTTGCTGCCATGCACCGCCAGGTCACCGCGGAGAGATCCAAGAGAGCTGAAATCCTGGAGTCTGAAGGACAGAGACAGAGTGCCATTAACATTGCGGAAGGTCGCAAGCAGTCCGTCATCCTTGCCTCCGAGGCCCTTAGGAGCGAGCAGATTAACTTGGCAACCGGTGAGGCGGAGGCAATCATGCTCAAGGCTGCTGCAACGGCGAAGGGGATTGATTCTGTGGCCAAGGCAATCCAGGACGGCCAGGAGAATGCCCAGGGTGCTGTCAGCTTGAGCGTTGCGGAGAAATATGTCGAGGCCTTCTCGAAACTGGCGCGCGAGGGCACAGCTGTTGTTGTTCCTGGTAATGTTGGGGATATTAGCGGTATGATTGCTAGTGCCATGGCTGTCTATGGGAAGGTGAACGAGGGGCAAGTTAAGAGTATGGCTGCGAAGGCGATAGGGGCACAGCGCCAGGGGTCGCAACAGGCGAGGGGAGAAGTGGAGGAAGCATCCGGGAGGCGTACGAGGCCTGGAGAGCTGACGCAGAGTCACTTTGGAGACGCTGCTAATACTGTTGCTGAGCAGAAGGGGGATGTTGCGGACAGTGTGCTTGAAGGATTCGAGCAGACTAGTCGGCGGAGAAAGTCGTGATTTTGGCTGATTCACACTCCCATCCATACGATTATTGATGATGACGATGGACCAATCAACCACCAGCTCTCTCGCTCTCTCAGCTTTCATAATCGAATGTATTTTTGCTAATTTCAATGTAAACCTCTTTTCCCTCTCGAGGTCCCCTGTTATTGTTGCTTTATCATCACGTCTCGAGTATTTCAGCCTTTTTCTATTCCTCTTTATTTACTTCAATTTTTTCTCGGTTCTGAAAAAAAACAAAAAGGGGGGGAGGGGGGAGTGTTTTGCTACGCCACTCAGCATTTTGAAGGAGTCAGTCAGTTTGATTCTTTTTAAACTTTTCCCCTCTTTTATATTTTATTTCTACTTCTGTGTATGTGTATGTTTATATGTGTGTGTATATGCGTGGTTGGGCGGTTTCTAACAAGGCATGAGGCCAGTGGAACAAAGAAATGGGTCAAGACTACTGTATTCTACCTGTATATAATATATGACGACCAACCAGAAAAGAAAAAAAAGGGATGTTAACTTTTAAATAAATACATTATGCAATATACTATTATGTATGTAGCAGCCCAAAGCCGAAATGTAGATCAGCCATCCATGCATAGTCCAGGCTCTCTCTTCCCCAGACTAAGGCAGTTTGGGCCAAACTCTTTTCTTCTAGCCCAGACCCCAGACCAAGCATCTTCACGCCAACTCTCCCCAACATCACCCACTCGCTGTTAACTACAGCTTCTACGAGCACCGCCGCAAGCCACTACGGCTATATTTACCAGCAAGGGGTGGTGGGACGAACAAAATACTGATTACTCCACAGATGCTCTGCTCCCTTCGTCTCCTCCGTCCTTCATTCGAATCCTTGCAGTCCATTTATTAATTCGGTAGGGAGGGCACCCTAGCTTTCTTCATACATAACTGCTCTATACGCTTGTTGCCGCCGTTACGCCTCCTTAAAACTCGATTCCCGTCCCGCAAATCCCTGCGATGCTCGATTCCTCCGCGCGCCATTTTCTTCTCTTACCATATTCCCCCGCACTCGCGCCCGCGCCCGCATCTGCGCAGGCTCAGCGACCAGGAAACACCCAAATCGCAAACTCACGTTCAGGGGCAGGTCAAGGTGACGGCGCGTGGTGAACAATAGACAAAACGCAAATCGGAGGGGAAAGAGGAAACGCGAAAAGCGAAAAGCCTGTAAGAAGAAAAGAGGAGAAGAGGAACTGGAGAGTGGGAATCGAGAGAGTGTGAGGGAACAAAGGGGAAAATGCATATTATCAAGCCTGTCTGGCTGACGCATGGTGGTATGTGTCCTTTTTATTATTCAATTCCTATGTTTTCCGCGTTGGTGGGATCGAATGGTTCTTTGGCTCCTTGAATGCTGAGTTGCTGACTCTTATGGTTGCTTGTTTGATTACTCTTGTTTATAGGTGAACGGAAAGATTTCGAGGTCTACAGCTGCGATGTTTCGCCGGATGGGAAAAGGCTTGTTACAGCTGCTGGAGGTGAGCGTTCTCTTTATAAATTTCGTATACAGAACTTTTCTCCACCCCCTCCGCCCCGCATATCCCGCGGACATGTTCTGACCTGCGCGAATGGGGTTCTCACGGGGGATTTATAGTCCTGGAGAATGTTTAATTTTTATTTCTAACTTGGAGATGGTATAGATGGCCACGTTCGTATCTGGTCAACCGAGGCGATTTACAATGCCGCTGACCCAGCGTATGAGAACAAGCCGCGCCAGCTGGCGTCCATGAGCAACCATTCCGGCACCATACATGCCGTGCGATTCTCGCCAAATGGTAGATATGTCGCTTCCGGCGCGGATGATAAGATTGTTTGTATATATGTGCTGGAATCGAATCCGCCGTCGCATGCGTCGACATTTGGTAAGATACCTATATTCCATCTGATAATTACTACGACTACGCACTATAACTGTGTTTTGGTGTTTCTCATCCTTTTTTTCTTCTGGACTTTGATGTTAACGCCTTCCTTGCTAGGAACAAATGAACCGCCTCCAGTCGAGAACTGGCGAACCATACGCAGGTTGATAGGCCACGATAACGATGTCCAGGATCTTGGCTGGTCATATGATTCTTCTATTCTTGTGTCCGTTGGCTTAGACTCGAAGGTTGTAGTGTGGTCAGGCCATACTTTCGAGAAGTTGAAGACCATCTCCAATCACCAGAGTCACGTTAAGGGCATCACATTTGACCCGGCGAACAAGTACTTTGCTACGGCGGGAGATGATAGAACTGTGCGAATATTCCGCTTTACCCCACCGGCTCCGAACTCAACGGCGCACGATCAGATGAATAACTTCGTTCTCGAGCAAACCATTTCTGCGCCGTTTGTCAACTCACCCCTGACGACGTATTTTCGAAGATGTTCATGGTCACCGGATGGTAATCATATTGCCGCCGCCAACGCTGTTAATGGTCCCGTCAGCTCCGTCGCGATCGTTAACCGTGGGTCTTGGGATGGGGATATTAATTTAATTGGCCATGAGGGCCCGGTTGAAGTTTGCGCCTTCTCTCCTAGGCTATACGATGCACAACCTGCAAATAAGGCCGCCGTTGATAAACAGGGACACTCAATGCATACCCTGGTGACAGTAATTGCGTGCGCTGGTGCTGATAAATCCCTCAGCGTATGGATCACAAGCAACCCACGGCCCGTCGTAGTCACACAGGATCTAGCCGCCAAAGCCATCTCGGACTTATCTTGGTCGCCAGATGGCAAATGCTTATTTGCGACAGCTCTGGACGGCACGATCCTTTGTGTCCGATTCGAAGACAATGAATTGGGTAGGCCTATGCCCCTAGAAGAGAACGAAAAGTCGCTTACGAAGTTCGGCACGAATAGAAGGGGTGCTGGTATCGTCGAGTCTACCAATGGCTTGTTACTGGAGGAAAAGAGCAAAGCTGGTGAGATTAAGGGTGTCGAAGGCCGCATGGGCGCTTTGATGGGAGATGGTCATGCTTCTACTGACCAGGGTGTCAATGGAGCGTCTGTCAATCTGACTTCCAATGGGACGACTCCTGCTGGAGCTTCTACACCTATAGGTGGTGGTACTGTTGCCGCCCAAAAGGGCCAACCTAATGACCCTGTGAACGGGACAGGTGGGGAGCAAGATAAACGGGATCCATATGCGGCCAAGCTTGAGAGGCTCAGGCAAAGACCTACTTATACCAAGGATGGGAAAAAGCGCATTCAGCCTCTTCTTGTCTCGGGCGCAGGCGGTGCGGAGTCGTCGCTCCCTCAATCACGATTAGTAGCTGCGTCGATGAGCACTGGCGGGAAGCCCGACGGTCCGGACTCAATCCTGGATCTCTCCAAACCATTTGACGGTCTGCCCAAAGGTGGTCTGGCGGCACTGCTATTCGGGAATAAACGTAAATTTGCACAGATTGAAGGGGCGGATGAGGAGGGAACTGTTGAGAAGAGAGTTGCAGCGGCTTCGGAAAGTGGAGCTACACCCATTCTGACTAATGCGCCTGAAGGTCTGCGGCCCGCGCAGCCTGGAGATGCCCAAGGAGGCCCTCAGTCAACACCAGATTTTATCAGACCCGCTGTGATTAATCCTTGTATGGCTATCAGCCAGTTACGGCTCGCTGTGCCAAAGATCAGAAGCCATATTTTGCAGGCGATAGATTCGTCAGGAAACCCTACCTCTACAGCAGATGCAGCAGCAGGGGCTGCGGCAAACTCAGGGGCCCCATCAAGACCTAAGGCAGATATCATTTTCGAAGCTCGTAACCCTCCTGCCTCATCTGGTCGACATATCGATCGAGAGCCTGTAAGAATTACCCTTACGCGCGGCGACCAACCACTGTGGCAGGATTTCATTCCCAAAACAGTCCTTCTCGTCACAGGCAACCACAAGCTATGGGCCGCAGCATCGGAGGATGGCTCTGTATATATTTGGACACCGGCTGGACGTCGACTCGTCAACGTTCTTGTCTTGGAGGCCCAACCTGTCATTCTAGAATGCAACGGTCCATGGGTGCTCTGCATAAGCGCTGTGGGGATGTGTTATGTGTGGAACATAACGACGCTCTCGTCTCCTCACCCCCCCGTATCCCTCGCTCCGATCCTGGACGCAGCAGTACACACCCTAACTCCGAATGCTACCGTGGCACCCGCAATCAATGCTGCTCGATTAAACTCCGAGGGTCGCATAATCGTCACACTCTCCAACGGAGACGGATACAGTTATTCCCCCGCGCTATATACATGGCAAAGGATGTCCGAGGGCTGGTGGGCCGTGGGCAGCCAGTACTGGAACACCAAAGACTCGTCCGTCGGGAACCTGCAGTCTATCACCGCCTCCTCTTCCTCATCTGCTGCTATTGCTCCGGGTAATCGACAGGACGGTGAAACACGAACAGTGCCGGTGTCAGCAGGTGTCATCCCCTTTCTCGAACGTAACACCACGGACGAGACACTCGTACGAGGCCGTGGCTTCTTCCTGCAACGTTTGATCAAGGTGCTTCTCTCCCGCGAGGGATTTGAGGGCTTTGAGGCAGGCGTCTCTGTTGCCCATCTGGAAAACCGTGTCGCCGCCGCACTCGCCCTTGGCGCTAAGGAGGAGTTCCGCCTCTATCTTTCCATGTATGCTAAACGGCTTGGGGCTGAAGGGGCGAAAATGAAGGCGGAGGAGTTGCTAGAAGGGCTTCTCGGGGGCATATTTGAGGACGAAGGGGATGAGGTTGATGAGGATAGTTTATATTCTAATGGTGTTACAAGAGTAGAGGGAGGAGGGGTGAAGTCTAAGGAATTATTATTGGCTCAGGGCGGTAGCGCAGAATCCGGACCTGGCACCTGGAGTCACAGCTCGGATAAGCTTTGTGGATGGCCGAGGAAGACGCTGTTGAACGAGGTGGTCTTAGCTCTAGGTGTGTTTTCTTTCTCTTCTTCTTCCTTTGTTGTCAACCATATCTTATCCCTTACATTATTGACTCTGCTATAGGTAAAAATCGAGACCTCCAACGCGTCACCGTCCCATATGCCCAACTCCTTGGGATTTTAGATGGCGATCAGGATCAAGAACAAGATCAGGGCAAGGATCGAGATCGGAACCAGGATCGAGGCGGGGAAGATGCGATGGTCACGTAACGTATTCTTTTGCTTCAATTTTCGTTTCCTTTTTCCTCTTTCTTTTATAATTCTTGTTAATGTTTCTGGCGTTTTATTTACAACTTGGATGGTGGTTCCCTCTTATGGGAAGGTGGAAATATTTGCTATTGCTCTTTCTTTTTCTTGATCCGGTTCTCATTTTTGTTGGCGTCTGTTTTTTATTTTACTTTTTCTCACACTACTAGCTTTTTCGTGCCGATATATTTGACAGGAAATGGAAACGGGAGCGGGATTGATTTGAAAGGAAAGGAAAAAGGTATCTAAAACTATATGTGCGCCGTTGTCCAGAATGTTTTTTTTGTTTGAGGATTTTCTTTTTAACATTATCCCTTAGTGTATTATATATATATCCTTACCCCTCTCTGCGTCCTTCTTCTTATATTTTCCTGTGCTATTCCTTTCTTTGTTTGCTTAGCTAGGTAGTTATCAGCTATATCCTCTTTGTCCGTTTGTTTTATCCATTTTTGTTGCTTGGGCCTTCCAATATGCTTTAGTTGAATTTGAAAGTATTACTCTCTAACCCCCCCTATCTTTCTTCTCTCTGTATCTCTACTTATTATCCCTGGTGTTTATGGGATAATCAAATGACGTGTTCTGGAGCATTTCCACGTCACTTTTCCCACTCCCCCATTTGACATCAGTGGTTTTGTCCACCCAGAAGAAGAGTGAGAAATATAGTCAAGCTTAATGCACATGCGTATACGTATACATATGTATATAGTAGTTCCTTCAGTACATAATTGTAGCTGCTTTTCTACTTAGATGATATTTCCTCCCGTAGCCTAACCCGCTAGCTAAGCTCGTCTGCCCATCTTTACCATTTCAAGTGACTTTATTTATTTATTTTTATTTTAAAAGAAGTGCGTGCAAGGTTTCTGATTTGCTCGAGGTTTTAATTTGAACGCACATATTTTTGCCCCCCCCTCGGGGGGGGTATTTAAAGCTGACAGCTTCACTAGGCACATACGGTGCAAGCTGGACAGCCGAGCCTGATTGAAGCTCTGCATCTTTGATTAAAGTTTTCCATGCCTATATTTTAATACGCCTTCAAACAACGATTTTCAACTAGATACACTTGATTTCTAAACTCACCGAGTCGGACTACATAATCTACGGCAAATACCCGATATCACTCCCGCCACCCTTTCTTCAGCTGGTCTGGAATTCGTCCATCAAAACATCGCCTCTATAGCAACTGTAATCCCGCGGCCCGCCCGCTCAGGTACCAGCGCACTGGCTCATCTAATAATTTTGCCTCCCTCTAAAGGCGCGCAGATAAACGAAGTGGGAGGAGTCAATTTACAACATAAGCGGGAAACTTTTCAATCTTTTCTTCCTGCCATTCTCCACCCTCCATCCAAATACCACTCTTTCCCTCCACTCTAATAAACCCGAGCAATGGCTCTCTCCATCAAACACAAGCTCCAACGCTGGACCGTCCAACAACTGCACAGAATAGGTTTCACAAACGTGACTATCTCCACTCCACTTCCGACCCGGGGTGATGGGTCGACGTTTGATATTGACGAAGAGTATAATATGCGACGTTCACATTTCAGAGAACAACATGATCATTCACATACACATGCACACACCAATATATATGCAGGGCCACAATCGTATTGTCCTTCTCTAGATAATTCTTCGCCGAGGGCTTGTCGTCGACAAGGGAGGAGGGTGTTCCAGTTTCTGGCATTTCGAAGTTTGAGAAGGCTGCTTTCGTTGTTGGTGGTCCTTGTAGTGGTTTTGGTGGTTTGGAGGGTTGACTGGTTTTGGTCGGGCTTGGGGTTGGGGAAGGCAAGCTGAGAGGGGGAAAGGAAAAAGTTAATTCACAACATTGCCGTGAGGCGAGAGGTGACAATGCCCAAGAGCCTATTTTCGTTTGCAGGTCATGCGTGTGAGAAGGATAGATATTGTGTTTCCGTTGAGGGGAGAGTGGATGGGCCTATTGGTCATGCGGTAGTTAATCGAGTAGGAGTAGCATATAAGGTGGGATGTGGGTGCGACTGTGCAGGTAATTGGTTTTGTTTATGTACCTTTTCGTCGATATGAGTATCTGGTCGGCTTAGCGTGCAGATCTTATCCATACCTTCTTGCTTCATTCCTCTTTCTTGGAAATGGGTCTAATTGACTGTGTTCCTTCCCAGACGAAAATAAACGGCCAACTTCCTCTGTACCTGTAGATGAGGAACAGAAGTGATGCTTCAAATACCTTATCCACGAGAGATTTGAGCCTGTACCAGTGGGCTGGTTCAGACTTAATGATGGATAGCCCCGTTGTGACTTCTACTTATCGTTCTTGTCCATTTTCCTGCCATCCTGGGACCTAGTATTGTGCCCGACGAAGGAATAAGAACGCTACCGATCCCCAAGGAAGGTCAAATGTGGCTAGAAACCAATTCCAGATTCTGTACCCAGAGATTCGAATGTATAATAAGGTAGGACCCTTTGGGCCTTCTTATGGACGCAGCTAGAAAATCATGGGTTTGATTTGGGTAAATATATGCGACAGAGTTCTGGTATTTGGGTGAAGGGCTGGGGAGATGCCTTAATGTGCACTTTTGTCCGTTTTGTTCTTTGTTCTCCTGTATTTGGTCCTATCATTTGATTTCGAACTGGAAAATTGAAGCTGCGGCAGGTTTCCTAAGCGGTGTTTTCTTTGGTGCGACCGCCTTCCCTCGTGTTTTTATCAACGTGTATAAAGGTGCAAGTATTCTCGGCGAACAGAGAGATAAAAGTGATATAAATGATAATTGTGACCGAAATGCGTGTTTCAGAGTTCCCAATGGTTATCTTCGGTAGCGCTGTCCTGGTTCATGTTTTCATATTTTCAAGTTTTCAGGTTTTCTGGTGTGCATGTGAACATAACATGACAGGATGATGTCACCCAATTGATAGTCGTCATTGATAGCCAAGGGCGTAAGTAGAGATGAGCAGCATTGGATAAATCATATAAATATTAATATATATATATATATATATATCGTTGCATTTCTGACGAGGGCGTGTCCTGTCCTGGAAAAGGGTAGCCCCCAGGATTGGTAATAGAAATCCCATGTTTTTCTAACGCGAGAGCGCCGCATCAAAGATATGCTACACTCAGAACTATGTCAACGGAACCAAGAGAACCTGGGTGACTGGTAGAGAAATAAATTCATACGTGCTGTTGAGGCGTTTGATTGTTGCAGCCATACTCCGTGGACAATAATTTGATTTGCTGTGCCCTGTTGATTCGAATGAGCTGTAGTCGTTGGGTTAGGGTATACAAATACACGTGACCAGACTAGCGGCCTGCAGCTAATAAATAAAATCTTTTCGTCGAACATCAACAATCAACCACTGCCAACAAAAAAAAAAATCAAGCAACGAATAAAAACACCTCAACAGCAAAGATACCCCAGCTTGAGCCACTGAGATTTAGCTATTTTCACATCCGCTGCTCGTCTAATGCTCGATCCCTGAAAACGAAACATTTGATACCCATCTCTCCTCTTTTTTCCCGTTTCCTTCTTTCTCCCCCTCACCCTGCCTTTGTCCATTTCTTGTGCCTTGCAAGGCCACAATTCTTCACCATTCCGTTCCTCGTGGTCTCTCGATCTTTCTTTGCTTCTCTGAAACCTCAATTTGAACGACTAGCAGCTGGTTCTGCGTTATCCTCTCGCTTCGCCACCACCTCTCACCTCACCACAAACCGCTCCTCTCGATCTCCACCCTGCTTGATTCTCTACCGCACTTTCGCGAGTAGAAAAAAGAAAATGGGTCCCAAAAAAGCAGTTAAGGAGGAGAAAGTTCCCTTGGGTCGCCCAGGGAATAATTTGAAGAGTGGTATCGTATGTGGGGACTAGTTACTAATGTCAATTTTGCCGTACCGGCTTTTCTTCTTTTACTTCCCTCCTTACCATTCCCCTCCCTTGCTTATTCCGACTCCCTCATGTAACTCCCTTTTAATCTGCCATTCCGTTTACAGCCAATCTTCGTTGCATGCATCCTACAACATTTATTTACTGACATATCTGGTTTTATCAGGTTGGTCTAGCAAATGTTGGCAAATCGACACTTTTCCAGGCTATCACAAGATGTTCGTTGGGTAATCCTGCGAACTTTCCTTTTGCAACCATTGATCCCGAAGAGGCCCGTGTCATTGTTCCAGATGAGCGGTATGATTGGCTGTGTGAACATTATAAACCAAAGTCGAGGGTACCTGCAAACTTGACGGTATATGATATCGCTGGTCTGACTCGCGGTGCCTCAACCGGTGCTGGTCTGGGAAATGCTTTCTTGTCACATATTCGTGCTGTAGATGCCATCTTCCAAGTCGTTCGATGTTTTGACGACGCAGAAATCATTCACGTCGAGGGTGATGTCGATCCTGTGCGAGACCTGAACATCATTAGCGAGGAGCTACGGATCAAAGATATTGAATTCGTCGAAAAGGCCCTCGAAGCGCTTGCAAAACAAACTAGGAGAGGAGGCCAGAGCTTGGAAATGAAGAAATTGAAAGAAGAGGAGGCCACTGTTGGCAGGATTCTGGAGTGGCTGAAGGAAGGCAAGGATGTAAGAAAAGGCGATTGGAGCCCCAAAGAGGTATGTCCTAGTTTTACAGCTTTATATTCCCGTTATAGTTTTTCCCTTTGGTGCAATTACCGTGATGAACAAGAGCACAACGCTCGATATAATCCCAGCTCTTCGAATGGCCTCGTTTTACATCTCACGTTTGAGGCCATATTGAGATTTAAGTCCAACCCTGATACCTACTTCACCATCAATACTTTATACTCTCATTTCGGATGTCACTTGGTGGAGATACCAGTTGCTAACTACAACTTGACAAAACATAGGTTGAAGTAATTAACCCTCTCTTCCTCCTGACTGCTAAGCCGGTTGTGTATTTGGTCAACCTCAGTGAAAAGGACTACATCCGGCAAAAGAACAAGTACCTGCCTAAGGTTGCGGAATGGATCAAAACCAATTCCCCGGGTGATCCTATAATCCCAGTCTCTGTCTCTTTTGAAGACAGACTGACTCGCTTCGAAGATGATGCCGCAGCTGAGGAGGAATGCAAGAAACTTGGAACCAAATCGGCTCTCCCCAAGATCATTTTAACTATGCGGCAATCTCTTAAACTTGGCAGCTTTTTCACCACTGGCACTGACGAAGTGAGACAATGGACTGTCCGAAAGGGCACCAAAGCTCCCCAGGCCGCCGGTGTCATTCACACCGGTAAGTTGATATCCTTGCATCTCCACCCGTTTGTGTGATCACGTTGTAACTAAAGTAAATGCTGACGTGCTCCCCTCGTTGCAGATTTTGAGAAAACTTTCATTCAATGTGTTGTGTTCAATTATGATGTATTACGCGAGTACGGGGATGAACCGGCCGTCAAGGCTGCTGGCAAGGTTCTTACGAAGGGCAAAGATTATGTTGTGGAAGATGGAGATATTATCCTGATTAAGGCTGGCGCTGCGAAGGCGTAGTAGTTACGAATCAGCACAATGAGATTTTTGCCGTTGACTGGTTGTCTAGTCAGGTGAACAAATACAATTATTAATAATGTGATTATGAACTGGAACTTCTCAATATTGATCCCTTTCATATAGATCGGTAGATTTTGTTTCCCTCAGCTACTTAAGCTCAATTGTGTCCCGCATTCTGCTGTCCTCAGTAACTCCGCCAGCACTGCGGAGTAATGCTAGTTGTATCTCCCCCCCCGCGTCGGGCGCTTTGTGCCACCTGCGCAACAAAATTAAGTAAGCGGCGTGAGAGTTGCTCGTCAACTTCAACTTGATTTATATATACATGCGCGAGCTATATACCGGACACTGGAAACCTGGCAATTCTGTTTTGCCAGTCTTTATCCCGTCCCTTTATTTACAATGTTTAAAAAAGAGTAAGTATCGCCCGCCCCTTCTCACCCTTTTCTACATTGAACAAAACTGCTCCGCACTGCACCCACCAAGAGAGAGCTCCAAGACAGTTGAACTTGATATTGGCCTCCACTCTATGCGAAAGAACACTTCTATTTTTTTTATAGAATTATGCTACATGTCTTTTTTTTGACTTCTATTTCCCTTTTTTTTGTTTTTTTTTTTTTTTTTTTTTTTTTTTTTGATTACCCCAAAAGAGAAAAGAAGAACAAAACATTCTCACACAGTTTTCTAGTGTATCTTTAGGCGCAAGGTCAAAGGTCAAATCATCCGTCCAGCGCGCTATCAAACAAAAGCTTGTCGAGACGTATCCTGGCTTTGAGCCATATATCGATGAGCTAATACCCAAAAAGGCTTCTCTGGAGGCTGTCAAGTTGTGAGTCGCAACACCTATTCCGCAATTACTATCACCCGCTTATTGTACCCTTTTTCTTCTCGCATACCACATTTACTAACCCACCGTTCTATTCCCCAGACACACCCCGGACCGCGTAACACTCTACACCATCGACTCGCGTCCCATCCTCTTTCAATCCTTTGACACCCCGCCAATCCCACATTTACGAGTCCTGCACCAATTTCCCGATGCTCTCCCCACTATCGGCATAGACCGGGGCGCCATCCGTTTCGTCCTCTCGGGTGCCGCACTCATGGCTCCCGGCCTCACGTCAGCTGGCGGTAGTCTGCCAGATCCAGCGAATAATCCTGGTGAAAGAGAGATTGAGGCTGGAGAAGTCGTGGCGATTAAGGCAGAGGGGAAGGAGGAGATTTGTATGGTGGGCCCGTTGAAGGTGGGCTCAGAGGAGATGAAGAAGAAGGGGAAGGGGGTTGTTATGGATGATGGGCATTATTTGGGAGATGGGTTGTGGAAGATTGAACTTGTGGGGTGAGGTATTGGGGGACGGGAGCGTTTGTCCCTTTTTTCTCTTTCTTCTCTTCCCTTACCCTGAAAATATTGTTCCCCTTAACTGCCTGTTTGGCATTTAATTTTTATTATTTGACATGATTTGGTTCGGATTATATTGGAGATGGTGGGCGCTTTGGGTTGGCTGTGGTTGAACTGATTAAATGGATAACGATACCTATTATCTAGATGTTTACATTTCGTACAGGAATGAGGGCCAATACATGAAATGCTTAACTCGCCTTACGATGGATATGCCAGAATGGGATTACAGAATGAAACTTAACGAATCGCTCGCCTGATGTAGACGACCTACAGCCTCGTTCAACAATAATACATCCCCCCAAAGATATGAGGCAACATTTATGGAGGGCATGTTTAGCGTTGGGATATCATATTTGCGTTGTAAGTTTGAGTTCAGAAGTAGCAATTTGCTTATACAGAAGCTATATATAAGATATATAGATGATTATACTATAGTGGTTGAAAACAAGTACACATTTCAAATTAACCGGCCTGTGAAAACTTTCCTGTCCATACAAGGATAATGAAATAAGAAAGACAAAGATGAAGCCAGGAATACACGTACCAAACATTCAAACGCAAACGCATATGTCTATATATAAATAAAGGCGCGATCAGTGAAAAAAAGTGGATAAATAGACGAAAACGCAATGCAGGGAAGGGTTAATAATTGCAGAAACGAATATCATTAGGTGTTGCTGGGTGGGGATGCCGATAAAGAGGCATCTTTCTCCTCAGGACTGATTCCATCTTCATTAATAGGATCGGTTTTGGAGGGTGGCGGACTTGATGGCAACAGGGTTGCTGACGTGCTAGACGGGGAGGGCACACCTTTTCCTTTTTTCCTTTGTCGTCGACTACTAATGATGTTCGGGGAGAGTGATGCGGGGTCCTGTTCAGGTAGAGTGAGGGCCAACCCTTGCAAAGTTCCACTCAACGACTCGGACCGGCTACTGGAGCGGTTCCCGTTCAAAGCGTTTGGCGACGGCTGATTTCCCTTTCTCAATCCAACTTTGACAACGGCACGCTGGAGGGTCTGTCCAGACCCGTCTAGGGCGATCAGGAAACGGGCTAGCTCTCCACAGAGTTCCCAGTCGCCTTTCTGGGAGGCTAGTTTTAGAAGACGGACGACGGAATCTTCAATTCCTTCATCGGGCCCGCCATCCTCTTTCTCGTCGAACGCCTGGAGCACTAATAAATAGCCACCAGCTGTCTTAAGAGAGTTTAGCTTGAGTGCTTGTTCGAATAGGTCCTTTGGAGGAGGAAGGTGAGCGAACAGCGTGCGCCATGACCGAAGTTCTGTTTTTCGGGTACACTGGACAAGGATTTCCAGATAAATATCTGTTGGGATAGCGGACTGCAAGAAAGAAAGCACAGTAGGTAGTAGCTGGCGACTGGGGGCGCCGTCCTGTTGGGCTTCGCGATCCTGATTGTCTACTTCGTCGTCCAACACATGATGCAGTAGTATTTCTAGTGCGTGAGGAAAATAAGATAAATGTGAGTAATGATGGCAAAGGGAAAGAGCTGCAGGCGTGTCGAGCTGACTTAAATTATGCTGAAGGAGATATGGTAGGAATAGTTGTGTCTAATAACAACAGTTAAACTCTAGGGACTTGCGATTTTGGCATGGAAGGTAACTTACTCTAATTGCAAATCGAAGGAGGGAAAATGTGACATCTCGTCTCTGAGTCATCTCAGGCTCCGCCCCAAGTACAACGCCTTTATTAAGAAGTATGGATAATGGGTAAAAGTCAACTGGTATTGGCAAGGGCTTCACCGTTTCATTTGGAGAACCCCTGACTGGGTGAAGAACATCCTGTACATCACTCCAGACAAGTAAATCTTTGCCACAAAAAATCCATAAAGAATCTCTTAAGGAGATGTCTGTCTGGGAAACATTAACTGGGGTTCCCACTGCCGGAGTAGTTGGCTCATCGGAGGGCGGAGCAAAGTTGAAAGAGAGCTGGTCACGCATCAAAACGTAATACTCCACGTCATGAGCAACAATGCGCATGTCATATTTTAAATCGCCCGCTGCTGAAACTGATGGCTGGAGCAATACAAGCTTTCCATCAACGAGGAACAGAACCGATGCAACAGAAACATCCTGGGAAGGATCGCCATCTCCTTTAAACCCAGTTAGTTTTGCGAGGTCAAGGCAAAAGGAAAGGGGGGAAATAGCTTACGAAGTTGGCTGTCAGGCAATACCCAGCTGATAGCCCGAACTCGCGTTGGTGCTCTAACGATGCCATGAAAGGCAATCTGACCAACTTGGACAAGGCTGATTCTCGTTTGCGTAGCATTTATGACAAAGTGATATAATATATTGTCATACGTGTAGACTAGGAGCGAGTCTTCCCCAGAAGGTCCAATGAATACAGCAGGAGCGGGAAGAGTTTCGGTATATAGCACAGAAGAACTGCTGAGGGGAAGCTCGCGAGAGTATAGACGCAACTATACCTATTAGTTTGAAGGCCCGGAACTTCATGGGAGTACATTAGAACACATACCTCGTAAGAGTTATCGCATTCAACAGCAGCGATTAAGATATGCCCATACCAACACATTCCGCCCTGAACAGCAAAGGAGTCTTCAGCCTTCGGGTCATCGAATGTTTTCCATCTCCCACTTTGGACACTATAATGAGCAAGCCCTCTTCTGCCAGCAATTGCCACATATCTGCCATCTTGAGAAACAATACAAGACCGGATGGGCCATTGCGCATGGAGATAAGCAGGGGGATATTGCGCATGATGCCAAAGGTAGTCTTTACCCGATATGGTGGTGAGGTCTGGTAGGTCGTGGCCGCGATACAAAATGATCTCCGTTCCGGTTTGTAAGAGCGCTCTCGCCATGTTTGCCGAGGAGAAGCATCCAGTCAAGGAGCTGCGTGCTGTTTCTAGCATCCAGATATGTCTATCGTCCGGTGCTGTTAGGATAATGTATGAACCACCACCAATCCAAGAACCCATAGAAACTCCGGTGAGCCAAGCCTCGCCGTTTTTGGTGGCCAATTCGCGGTCAGTCGTAAAGCTAGTTCCTCCGGGTTTGCCAAATACACTCCATGTGGTCCAGCCATACTTATATCCTGCGAAAAGGCAGTAACCATCGGGAGAATAGCTCATAAAAGATACAGGACCCATAGAAGTTGGTGATGCGGGAAGCTCGAGCTTATGCGAAAGGGGTATGTTTCCCATGTAGTCTTTTGCTACGTAAACATATACTTCCCCATTAGCACAGGCCACGGCGAGTAGAGAAAATCTCGCATTAACGGCTACATGAAGAGCTCTTTGTCCCTCATTTTCAGGGGTATGAAATCTATGGCCAATGAACCGGCTTTTCGATTCGCCTGAATGTTCTGCTTCATCCTTGAGATGCTGCACAGCATACGTTTGTCCGTCGCTCGTGATCCACAGAAAAAGGTTCATAGCACGATCGTAGATCATATCCACAATTGTAGACTTCTTAGAAATGAACGAGATCCGGCTTAAGAGCTCTGTGCTCGTTTGATTTCCCGTATTATTAGGAGTCCACCGAATTGATTGGATCGCCGCTGGTTTCACCGTCGCCACCATCAGCTCATTGTCCAGCGCCAGGGCTTTGCTAATTCCTGCATCAACTTTTATTGCAACCCTGAAACGAAAACTAACTTCCCGAATAGCATTTGTTTCTTCCGTGACGAAATGACGACCGAGGTGCTGACGGCGTGGGTGGGAATGGGAGGAGAACCGTTGTTGGTAAACATGTGAATTGTCATCTGTCGCAATTGAATAGGTGATTAAATATCCATGGACAGTCTGTACAACGACAATGGCAGAATCAGGACGCAAGAGGAGTGCTACATTCGGGCCGTAATTCTTTAATGAGGTTTCGGAGCGCTTGACCGCGGCTACGACAGCTGTTGGCTATAACTCCGTCAGTATATCAAATTTAAATATGAAAACGAGCAAATAACGTACTCCAATTTGCCAAATTGTGATGGAAGACTTCGTCATCGTAGCAAATAAATGTCCGCTACGAGAAACGCAAAGACCAGTTACGGGTTCGTCTGCCCATGATCCTCCGCTTCCTATGTTTCTCTCAGTTCTCCCTCCGCTGTGTTGTGTCCAGGCACCCTGTTCCCCGCCCTCCTGAGGCCTACCAGCATCACTTTCCGCATCATCGTGGACCTCCGGTAGTTGAATGCCTGGGCCATTGACCGCGTAGACTCGAGGGACTCCATTTGGCCAGTACATCGCTGGGAATAACGCCCTTGGCTAGAGTAAAAGGAAGATGACGTATTGCATTGGACCATCTTTGGACAACGGGCCTGAATTTTCAAATAGACCTTTAGCAAGCCAGGTTTGACAAGTAGCAGCCATCCATGGCCCCGTTGAGCTTCCCGGATAATGTTCAGATTGAATGGTTGATATCAGATATATCCGAGGAGTAGTTAGGGAGAGGTTGGAATCTCCGAGAATCACGTGGCAACCCGTGCTTCTAGAGCTTCCTGGCGAGAGGAACCTGTAGGACCAACCGCACTATTTATCAAACACAACGCAAAGCACTGTGAGGAGTGTCAGCTTGTCCAACTGCTTGTATTGTCGAAACAATATATTGTCACGAGGGTTTATTAAACCCTGATATTCTCTGAAAATGGTAATAGCAACCATTCCTTGGGACACTCTAGTTTCCTTGTCCTCTACCAACCCCGCGATATGAAACTGATATCTCTTTCTTTCAGGCCCCAACAGAATCGAAGAAGCGCTTGGCTCTTGCGATAATAGATTTTCTCAGCAGCAGTCTTAAAGATGGAACCCTTACCGCGGATGATTCCGAATCTATAGAGATCGCGCAGTCTTGCATCGCAGACACCTTCAAGGTCGACCCCTCAAACAAGACCGCCATGCAAGATGCGCTTGGAGGTCAAAGTCTTGCGGCTATTTACAATGTATATGAGAAACTGAAAGGCAAGGGTTCCACAACAGCACCAAGCTCTGCGAGCGAGACGAAGCCAGCAGCAACCACCTCCAGTGGGGTACCAAATGAGGAATCAGAGAAGTTAAAATCACAGGGAAACGCAGCCATGTCGCGCAAGGACTACGCTACCGCAATTTCCCTTTATACGCAGGCTCTCAGTATTGCACCCTCGAATCCGATCTACCTCTCCAACCGCGCGGCTGCCTACTCTGCTTCCGGAAACCACACCAAGGCCGCCGAGGACGCCGAAATTGCCGTGGCTGCGGATCCAAAATATGTTAAGGGGTGGAGCAGACTTGGCCTGGCTAGATTTGCCCTTGGTAACGCCAAGGGTGCCGCGGAAGCGTACCAGAAGGGCATTGATGCTGAAGGAAATGGTGGCAGCGAGGCTATGCGCAAGGGACTGGAAACTGCAAAGAAGCGCATTGAGGAAATGAAGAAGGAGGAGAATGAGCCCCCCGCTGAAGATGTTGATGAGGCATCTGGTGCCTCGCGTGGAGTAGAGGGTGCTGGTGGAATGCCAGACCTTGCATCTCTTGCGGGAATGTTTGGCGGCGGCGGGGCTGGAGGGGGCGCTGGCGGTATGCCCGATCTTAGCTCGATAATGAGCAACCCCATGTTTGCCAGCATGGCGCAGAATCTGATGAGCAATCCTGACATGATGAGTAACCTCATGAATAACCCGCGCATTCGACAAATGGCGGAAAATTTCGGTGGAGGTGGAGGTGCTGCTGCTGGTGGTGCTGGTCCGGGAGGCGGGCTTCCAGATATGGCCAGCATGATGAATGACCCTAATATTGCTGAAATGTAGGTTTTGCTTTGACTATTCACCCCGTTTACTTTGATAGGGCTAACTGATTCGTATAGGGCAAGAAATCTGATGGGTGGAGGTGCAGGGCGTGGTGCAGGGAGGGGAACTTGATCTTGCTAGGTTCAGGCAATCGTACTTTTTGGTAACGAGAGGATGCATAAAGTAATTCGGAGCATGTTTATGGTAGCTTTTTCATGCGGAATGTTGTGAAAACGGTATTTTTATTGACATATAATTATATAGCAATGGATGTAATCTTTTGCGGGTTATTTTAAGGCATATCGATACCCTCCGAGTTCATTCTTTGTTTATTATCCGGCTCTCTAGCTGTAGGTATCCCATAAGCGTTCTTACCGTTTTCAGAGCCAATAATGAGTAGGAAAAATACGGACAGGACCGTGAGGTAGGAACTTCATGGGAAAAAGGAATATATAAAGTCAAGTATAGGAATTCCAGAGGAGGTGTTAAAACCTAGTGAAATGATATGTGACTCGTTAAAGAAATCATTTGGAAACATTTTAAACAAGCTCTCACGATACAATCCATAAAGCCAGGGGAGAGAAAATGCTAAACAAGAAACGAAAGCGATCCAAAGTTGCCATATATACAATGCAAGAGGAGAGGGAAGCTATGAAAATAGGTTTGCTGAAAATACATAAGGGGGCGGGCAAAATAAACCAGGACAAACAGGAAATGACATCAATACACTGAAATAGAAGTGCAATTAGATTTATCCTACCACGCATTTCTATAAGACTCCAATCCATATAGTAGTATACAACCGGGACGTAACCGGAAAAACAAGGGAAATGTGGAAAAGAAAACCATAGGTCGAAATAAGGTCGATCATGGATAGTGGTACATAAAAAAATTTATTCGGGGAATGGGGATGTGGAAGGAGCTATCTGGGGAGAAAAGAGCAGCGGTTGGGTTTGTCGAGACTGAAAAGAAATCGAATCGAAAAAAAAATATGGCTTAGATATAATCGCGCCCGGCCTTTTGCAGTTCGATCATTCTCCATCCTCGAGTTTCGGGATTGTTCACGTCTTCTGGGATTCTGGTCATGCCAATGGCGTATGTGACTAGCTGGACTTTGTCTTCCATACCAGCAGCAAGTTCTTTAGTTTTAACATTGCGATAAACGTGGACTTCCTGCGTTCGACAGGTGATGATAAACACTGGGATGTCGCCTGGTTCAAGCATACGGGCATGAGAGATATCGACATGTCGGATATCGAGGATTCGGCCGTCTGATTTCAGTCCAGCGGTAGTGTATTGTTGGGCAAGGGCAGCATAAACGTTGTACTGGGCCTCTGAAAGCCAAAGCTTAAGAGTTTCAACATCTCCCTTAACGTATGCATCAAGGACCTCGGGTAACATATATTCCCGTAATTCTCGCAGGAAAGGCTCGATTTGAAAGCTGGGTTCCATTTCTCTGAATTTTTTGATTACCATAGCAGTTTCATTTTCGGCAAACCAACCAGCCACCCGATCTGAAATGCTCCGGGCGGTTGTGACGAGTGGATTGTCGGATTCGTTATACGTATGTTTAAGGTTGAAATAAGATTGCATAAGACGACTAGAATCTTTAAATTCCTTCCACGATTCTTTCCAAGCCGCGTCTTTGTGAAGGGTGACGTTGGTACCCGCACTATTGCTGTCAGGAATACATTCGGCGTTAACAAGCACAGAAGGGGTCATTTGCTTACTTCGGATCTTCTTCCATATTTTCTACTTTACGGCGGCCAGCTTTAGCTTCGGCGAGTTCTCGCAGCTCTCTTTGCTTTCGTCGTTCCTCCTTTTCCATCCAGCCTCCGTACCGGGAGCTGCTACCATCATCTATAGCCTCCTTCACTCCCCCAACCGCTGTTTTATAAACCGTGGTTTCACGAACCGGCCTAGTAGCTTTTTCGATACCCTTTCCCGTGGCAGATACTCCTGATCTGAGCCCCTTGACAACCGGGGTATCCCAAGTCCATGCGGCGCCTTGGCCCAGAGCCTTACCGGTGGTCTTTATAGCCGAAGAAGTCTTAGAAGTGGCGGCACCAGAAGCAGCCTCATACGCAGCTCTAGCCCGCTTAACGGATTCACTTTCAGTAAACTGATGTGCAGATGAAGCTAGGGCTTTCGTTGATTCATTCCATTCTTTTGAGGCCTTGAACTCGGTTTGTAGGGTTTCCTTGAAAACCTGCCATGGAGTTTTATCCCCATGGGGAGGAGGAGGTGGAGGTGGTTCTTCTTTCTTCTTCTTGCCTTCTTCCTGTGAATTTTCCTTTTGTTCTTCTCCCTCGTTCTTTGGGTTTTGCGACGATTCATCTGATTTCTGATTCTCCGAACCTGTTTGTTCCGACTCCTTTTGCTTTTGTTGCCGCAGGCTGCATCCCGTTTGGAACGATCGTCTGGCTGGGAGAATGGCCCATATCGAATCCAGTTGAGCGGGGGGCGCAGGAAATACGGGTGAAGTATTAGAAATCGGGTGTCTTGGTGGAGAGGGAAGGAGGGTTCGGGGTGAGATGGTAGGATAAAAGGAAGTAGTACAATGGGTCAATGATCTCCGGGAGACAGCTCGCGCTGAAAATAAAGTTGGCAGAGAAGCAGGATGATTCCGTAACAGAGCGGTCCGCACCACGCCAGGCGGCGTAGATTTTGTTGCGATGAACATTGTCTGGGTCAGTGGTAGGATACCACGGGCTTGGGGTGAAATTGGAGGACAGACGGGACAGGAAAAAATTAGAAATCGCAGCAGCACCGTAAATTAAAATCAAAAGTCAACCTCAGAAACCCGGTCTGAATGGTTGTTGCCTCGTGGCTATGGGTTTGTAGACGTTGGGATAATCAGCAGCGAGAGACTGGACGAAAATGTTTTGACGGCGATATTGATTTAAGGTTTGTCCGCCTGCCAAGACCAAAAAAAAAAACTTCTGGGTTCTTCGGCCCACCATTCGGCACTAACAGCAAACCCGACAACAGGCTACGACTACAAAACATCTAATCATCTCAATTGCAGCAGGCCTCTTGATATCTACAGCGCATGTAGCTAGCACTTCACTGGCGGTATTTCCGGACGCATCCGACTGTTCTTCTGGTTCCCTCCAGTTTAGCTCGAGGCCCCTTAACGCGAACAGGTACCGTACCGCGCCTACTTACCACGTTATCTTACCTGTTAAATACTCTAGGGGTTTCACTCACTAATTTGTATTAGAGCTGTCGTTATCTGTCCACCGTTAACTTTTATACCTATAAGAGATGCGGGGGCGTATCGTAAATAGTCTATCCTCTGCGGTGCTGTCCATTAGACACCCGGGCCAACAATGCTTACGTCAATCCCATACCCTCCGGCCAGCGGTCTGCACACAAACAGAACAAGCTAGAAATATGTCTACAGGCGGGACATCTGCGCTGTCGAAACTCTCAGCGTCGACCAGGGCCCCGAGAAACACGAATAGTGACTCTGCGTCCATGACCTTCCGTCTTAATCAGGTTGTCCAGACCGGTTACGCCATCCAAGACCCGCCACACCACCTTCACGTCTACTCGCACAAGCACAATACCCACATCACCCTAACGCGACCAAACCGAGAACCATTACTCTCCATGAGTTGCGGAAACATCGGCTTCCGCAAAGCACAACGCTCCAAATTCGACGCAGCGCATCAGCTTGCATCCTTCATGATGGGCAAAATCCAAGAAGATGGACATTTGTTGACAATGAAGCGACTAGAGGTTGTACTACGAGGTTTTGGTCCCGGGAGAGAGGCGTTTACAAAAGTTCTGCTAGGCCCGGAAGGAAAGAATATACGCACTATGGTATGCAGAGTCACGGATGCTACTCGATTAAAATTTGGTGGTTGCCGGAGCAAAAACGTACGAAGGCTGGGCTGAGGTCGATTTCAACGTTTTATTTTTTCGAATCTATGCACTTGTCTCCTATCAAATGGACGTCGATAAGCCTTTGCGCATGCTTATTTACTCTATCTGGATTACGGAATTATGGGGACGGGAAGCTGGACAAAGATGATCTGGTTTCTAGGTGGTATTTAACTTTTCGGGGCTACCGGATGACTCTGATTGAATGGTACTGCGTGTAACATTGGTGATGATTTACCACTATTTGGATTTATGTATATATATGCTATGCTATACCGCCCTAGACTTTCATTCTCTTAATGCAACTGTAATTTTACGAGCTTCTCGTCAAGAAGCTTTCCCTGGAACTGCATTGACTAATAATTCTACAAATGTCACGATGACATGTTCCACTAATATCTGCGATCCTCAGCCCTCGTCCAAACTTTTTTAAAGCTTTTGAAAAAATGGAATAAATTGTGTTTGATCGTAACCCCCCCTTTTTTGGTCTGCGATTTTGCGGCCTTAGGCCCGGGACCGGGGATTTCCCATCATTCCCTATTTGGGCCTAGCGCTGCCCAGCAAATCCCCAGATCACATGATTTCAGCTACTTCCCAAGGCATCGACAATAATGAATGAATCTCCAACAAGCTCAGTTGTTGTATTATTTCGATAGTTGCTAAGGTGCTGAAATCAATATTATTTGCTTGGTACAATATCTCGCTTGTCTGCGACCTTCCAAGTTGTGTGTTAGGCGGCCATCTTTCTTTACAGAACTACATTCAACTCAATATCCGCGTCCCTATTTTGTTTCCTTTAATGCGACCACATCATCTCCTGAAGCTCCAACAAACCAAGAGCGCGAACCCTTTCCGGCGTTGGTTCTGTGCAATTTGATGCGTGGCGGGGCTCGTCCGCTGGGCCATCCAATGCTGTGTGGATGCACCCATTAAACCCTTTTCTCCGTGCCTTCTTCCGCAGTACTATCCCGGCACAATGCGTGCCCATCCAGAACCATGTACCAAACCCTCCCCTCTCCCCTAATACACAATTTCCGCGCTTCTATTCCTAACTAGTTTGAGACTAGATCCTTCTTGTGCCCATCACTGAGTCCCTTGTAAATGGCCGAGACCGAGATTCGAACCTCGCATACGCCGATATCGTCTCGTCGGAGGAGTTCCTGGGCAGCCATGTCTTGCGGATTACTTCTTCCCTAGGCTCTACCTCAAGTAAGGATGGATCAAGCGTTCGGGACAGTAGGGGGAAGGCAAGACAAATTACCACTGTGAATGGCCGGACAGTGGTTATCAAGGAAACTACGGTGTTTAGTAACAAAGGTTAGAGTGAATTCGCAGTTGAAAAGAAGAGAAAAGTCCCAATATTGTGGTAAGAGGCTAACTAGGACATTCTAGGATTTAAGACGCTGAACCAGGCTCAGTTGCTTTCAGACGCGCTTCACTATACCTCGAATAACGAATCGCAACCATGGCTGATATACTATATTTCAACCCCGCTGATTGGCACTTTTCAGCCTGTCAGAATTACCCCGGCAATTGTTCCTGGGCTTGTACCAAAACCTGCAGAGTCTCCTAAAAGCGAAAGTCATAACGAGAACCACGTGTCTCATTTCTCGAAGAAGGAGATAAAATCATTCGCAGAATTGCTCGCAAATTTCCCCATGATCGCGAGACAAATGCAGCCTGGTTTAGACAGAGTGTTTCGAGAGTTTGGCAAGGAGCTCGGGAAACCGTTGCCACCTCCGCCCTCTGTACTATCTCCGGTCATGTCGGGCAGCGAACCCTATGGTGACGAGGCTGAGGAACCTGGAGCTTGGCAAAGCAGAGCACCTGCTAACGGATCGCATATAAACCAAGAAAGCCTTCCTTTCAACTCTTCAGAATATTTCGAGGATGATGAAGATCTTATGAGACGAACTTTAGAAACTGCAGTAACGTCGGCAATTGACCTATTTCGACTTGTCGACAAACAGCAGCTATCCCTGCTAGGCGCGACAACAGATCTTACCGGCCCACTGGTTGAACGTCTTATCGAGAAACACGTGGCCCAGCAAGTTCACGATTCACTTTTATTTCCGCGTCTTTGCGGATATCGCCAAGCGGAAGATGCAGAGTTGGATGCTCGTATCCATCAGATGGAAAATATCGATATTTCGCAAGTTGGAATTGTTATCGAGGGCGGTCGCCAAGGGAAACAGGAGCTTATCCGCCGTCTTGGAAGGGGCGTGGATGAATTTCGAAGGATAGCAGATGCTAAATGCCCCCAAGACATGCTTGAGATTTTGCTGGCAACAATTAAACTTGTGACTATAATGGAAAATCCTCCTGTCTCGAATGATGAGGATTCATATGGCCACTCTGAGAAAAAGCCTTCTGTGCTTGCAATGAACGCAGATGTTTTGGTTTCATTGCTGCTTGTGGTTATCATCCGGTCACAAGTTCGGCATCTCCAAGCGAGACTTTTGTACATGCAACAGTACATATATACTGATGATGTTGAAAGCGGCGAACTTGGATACGCTTTGAGCACGTTCGAAGCCGTTTTAACGTACCTTTTGAGAGACTCCGGAGCTCTGAGACGCGCGAGCGCTCGAAACAAACGGCTTTGGACAGCTACCAAAACAGGAAGAGTCTCGGATATAAAAGCAATCTTAGACCCGGATAGCTATCAAGACACACCTGCTGACGACAATGTTGATGAAGATGAATTTTCGAGTCTTTCGAAAAATGAAGAGTCTGGCTGCGCTCACCACCAGTCTGGTCAAAAGACATATATGAATGGCACCATTCCAGACTTATCGATTCAAAGTTCATACCAAGCCCCCGAAACACCGCCATTAGCCCACGTTTTTCCGTTTCAGAATTGGTCTCGAGTCTCTCCTTCAAATTCCGAAGCACCATCGCGAAAGAAAGTTTCCATGGATATGCGGAGCCTTTCAGAATCGTCGACGGTTTCTTTCCTTTCTCGAACAACGACAATTGGCTCAACTACAAGCGCATTGGAAGGAGACACGTCCATTGACAGCCTGACAAGGACCCAGGATCAGGCGGGCGATTCTGTTCCAATGATGGCAGTCGAAGCGCGCCAACCCGAGTCACTCAAGTACCTGCTCAGCTGGGAAGAATATTACCCCCTCGAGACAATATTGGAGGATACAAATAGCGACGGAACAACATTGCTAAGTGCCGCTGTACAACTAGCACACACTGAATTGGTTGATATAATTCTGGATTTCATATCTCAAGCTCGCGATTCTCGGCTCTTAACATCGTACTATGCGAAAGCTGACCGAAGAGGCCGGACAGTGGCTCATTATCTTTTCAGTGTTCCTACGCTCATGTCTCGACTGGGGTGTGCTCTTCCATGGCGACAAAGGGACAAAAATGGCCAGACGCCTCTTTTTGCCCTTTGTAGGTCCTATGATCATCCCGATTACAGCCCCATGGTGCATGAAGCATTGACAATCGCGCAGAAGGCACAAGGTGACGGGAAACCTTTGAGGTTAGAAGATCATGTAGATGGCAAAGGGAATACTCTCTTGCATGTCGTTAGCGATCCACAAATAATTGTTAGGATCCTCAAAGAGTGTGACTGTGACCCAAATGCTACCAACGATAAGAGATTCACACCGTTAATGATGGCAAGCAAGTACGGCCGTGTCGATCTCGTGCGGACATTTTTCGGAGATCCAAGGGTGGACGTCAATGTTCGGGAAATGCGTGGTCTCACTGCGGTCGAGCTGGCGAAGGATGATGAAGTCCGGAATCGAATTGACGATTTAATACTTTTCTCTAGCGCTTCTTCGGCTCCGCTTGACCTTTCGGGGCGAATTACCACCGTTGTCCGGTCATTGTTTGTTGAAGATGCGAGTGTCCGTTTTATCATCAAGTCCGGTGCACCCAACCCTGAAAGGTCGCGCCAAAATTCATCAACACGAGGCTTTGTGACATACACGATAACAACTTGTCGTCGGAGCGTAGCCGACTTTGAGAACCTTGTAAAATTCCTCAGAGTCGAGCATCCCGCATCATACATTCCAGAATTACCTCCATTCCGCACCCCGTTTCAAATCCCATCCAAACCGTCCAGAGCCGTTCTCCACGAAACTCAGGAGCGTTTAGACCTGCTTTTGAAAATTCTATTAGCTCACCCTACATTTGCCACCCACGAAATGCTTTGGGAATTTTTCCTCGTCCCGGAAATGCAAACCGAAATGATAGAAGACCGATCACGTCGAAAAGCAGAAGCCCTCGCAGAGACAATTGCCGACGACTACGAACCAGTGACAAAAGAAGGAATTCGAGACGTTGAGCAAATCGTGTCGCACGCCCAAGATGCAGTCCGCGCTGTTAGCGCTGCCACTCGCAGCCTCCTTCGACGCGGGCATATCCTCCAGCATGCATATTCCGACTTGGCAGACTCTGTTATCCTCTGCGCATATGCCATATCCTCGCTACAGCCGCCATCCAACTCCCTTCCAACTTCGCACGTCGAAACCTTCGCACGTTATGCCGCCTGCATCTCAACCTCCTCCGTCGATTCGTCGCCATTAGTCCAATTCCTCACCGCCCTGACGTCATCGCACAGCACGACGACCGCAGTCCTCAATGCGCTCTCGCGGCCGGGAAAGCTCATCTCCAATCTCAATACTGAAATCCGCGGCTTGACACGCGCCCATTCATCCTTGGCGTCCTCCTCTGTCCCGCGAAAATTCAATTTCCCAGGCCTGGAAGAATCGCGACAGAAATCTATGCGCGATCTAGAACAGAAAATTTCGGAATCGACTGCGGAGGCAGAACAGCTGGAGAAAGAGATATCGTGGAATAAGGATGTTGTCGTGGGAGAGCTGGCGGGGTGGACGACATGGCGGGAAAAAGTGGGGAGGGATGCGATTAGGGCGTTTGTTAAAACCACGTTGGTTAGGGAGAAGGAGAGGGGGAAAGGTTTGGAGAGGTGTCTGCGGAGCGTTAGAGGTGGGTAGGTTTATCAACCTTTGAATATTACAGTGGAAAATTATGGTTATCTAATGGTTGTTCTTTGAACTGGACTTTTTACTTTATTTTTAATCATTCATGTATGTCTTTTTTTTACGATTCCTCAGGTGTTTTTAACTAGGGCAAGACCCAAATTCAAATTACTTAGCTTTTCATTTGCTATTCAGTTTTTTCTGATCAGCCAGTTTGGCTATAATTTTTGCCTCTCTCATGGTGAATAGCTATTTATGATTGGTAAATGAAGGTTTTGTGTTGGTTAAACGTATACGCACAGAAATATGACGGTGGTATCTTGTTTTCGTTTCGTCTTTGATTCCACTCTCGCCGTTGACATAGCACGTATGACTGTCTGAGCAGCATGGAATTTGAGACCCCAAAAGAAAATATGTGCATTTTTTCTTTTGGGGATAGATAATGGGGACACGAATGGGCTACATCTATTGCCCCCCCGCCCCCCCGGCCTAACACATAAGAGCTGCATATGCAGCCATATATAGTAGGAAACGATAATAAAACGCTGTACACGAATTTAAAACTCCAACGCAAAATGCAGGGAGAAACATCAAAAGATCCGAAACGGATCCAGCCACTTGTGAAGATATAGACCGAAGCCAACGAGTGGACGACAGTGGGTATATAGCAAACCATAAATAATAAATAACCCTATGAAATCATCAGGAAAAAGGCAGAGGTGGAAATGGAGAAGAGATAGACCCAAATGCAATCAGCCATTTTTTTTTTTTTTTTTTTTTTTTTTTTTTTGCTGAGTTTTGTTTTCGGGTCCCATCTTCCTCGAATTTGTACAGAACCCCACTCTATAAACTTATCACGGCCCCCCCGTACTCATACTAGGTGGCCCGTTCATATTTTCAAAGCTGTTTACCGACACGGTTGAATTGGGCCGGATATTTGAAGTCCGCCGTTGTGGCGTATCGATTGTCAAAGGCGGACTCCTCTGTCTACCGAAAGGGGGGTGGTCTATATCGGTGGGTTCGATGGGAGACACGTCGTGGTGCCGGCCAAAATCCGTGGGGTTTGGGTACGAGACATGCTGCCAGTCGTAGTCGGTACTTCCTTGCTCGTGGCTGCTGCTGCTGTTGTTACTGCTGATAGAGCCGAATAGACTACGACGAACGTTATCTCTGGAATCACGCCGGGATCTATAACTGGTTGGCTGTCTTGCAGCTCTTGCCGCTGCTGATTCATGCGGTGATACAGGCACCACTGGTGGAAGATGCCCCTGGTGCGATTCTTCTGTAACGATAGGAAGATTGGTGAATGGCTCTGAGTAATTCGATGTTTGGGAATATGTCCCCGCGCCCCGATTTTGCGTATTTGATGAATTTAACGGGGGTGTTGAGCGGCCGTTGGAATCATTATAATCGGTATCAACGGGGGAAACTGCAGCATAGAAGCGCCTTGCTACACGATGCTCTTGGCGTTGGGGTTGTCCCAACACGTTTGCCGGAGGGTTTGCTGGGTTAGAGCCATGAGCCCAACTGGCAGCACGCGACTGCGCAGGGGGGGAAATCTCTCGTGTGACCTCACGCACAACAAATCCTGATTGCGGACCCCCGGTTTCTCCCATCGGTGGGCTGGCGTATGGAGGAGGCGCGACGCTCAACGCATCTTTTCTTTTCTTAATTCGAGAGCGTCTCCAGGCCAAGAAGGCGAGATAAACTATGGCAATCAGAGCAATTCCTCCGATTGAACAACCGGCGATAATGGGACCGGCGTCCGGTTTAGATTTTATCGAATTTGCGGGGGTTTGGGTAGGTAAAGAAGTCGATAAAACCATAGAAGTACGTGCCATAAATGTAGTCTGAGTTGCAGTCTGTGATGTAGTGTGAGGTGTAGTGTGAGGTTTGGTCTGAGGTGCGTCGGTGCTCGTTATTGCCGTAGACGTTGTAGTGAATCCCGGAAACGGCTCCTCAAAAGGATCCTCGGTGGTTGTTGTAAATTGAGGAGGACCAGGAACCTCAGGAAAAAAAGTAGGAATAGGATCAGGAATCCCAGGAAAGGATGTGAATGGGTCACGTTCAAGTGTGGGTTCTTCTTCGATAATTTGTCGTTTCCTCCCATTGCTGCCAAGTGGTATTCGGTTGTTTTTGCTATTTTGCGAAGGTGCCTTCTGACCTAGGAGCTGCCACCTCTGTCTCTCTGTATTCGGATATTTTAATGTCCCAATTTGTTGAGTTGGTCGAGAGACTGGAACGCATTTGCCGGAAATGCCTGCGACATCCATTACATCCCAGATAAAAGGGCTTGGACAAGGACGGAATTTTGGGAGCGAGAGGTCGACAGGGCTCGCCCACGAGAAAATAAATAGGCAAGCCCAGCTTGAGATAACCAAGATATAGAAGGTAGGATGCCGCATGGCGATATCCCAAAGACTATGCGAACCCTCAATAAGAGCAGCCCCAACAATCGGAATGTTGGTTGTTGAAGGTTGAGGATATATGTGCTCCTCGAGAATGTAGTCGCCCTCGTTTCCAGCGCACGTACATTACAGGTGCAGAGGTCGGACTTTCAACCCTGTACCAGAAAATCGATCCCTGGTAATCGGTTCAATTAGATCTGACGACCAGGGATCAAGCCAGGGATTTATAAATAGTAAATGTTGGTCCCACCAAATAGCAACTGTGCAGGTCTGAGGAGCCAGATGATGAATTTTCACCACCAGATTAGAGGCAGCGCATTCACAGGAGATGGAGAGAGCTAGTTAACCTATCGACAAATTTCAGAATTCGAATTAGATTTCTGAGTCTCAAGTTGTGTGTCCCTCTTCTGTCAAAGTCGGAGGTGTTTCAATGTTTTTCCATCAAACACAGCCTCGCACAAGGCTACAAATTTCATACGAGGGTCCTAGCTTGGGGATAAGCCGATTGGAGGCCCATTTCTGATCTCCGAACTCCTCTTTGTTAGCTGTTTTAGGAGAAATGGTTATTCCTGGCGTCTTCCGGAGATTTTGCTTCGCGTTCCTTGTTTCCCCCCCGGGTGCTTTTCACATTTCTGATCAATCAAAGGAGGTATAATGTGCATTTCTCGCATTGCCTCCTGCCAGATTGCATGGTCTTCCACTTCGTTCTCCAATCATAGTAGTAAAGTTTTTTTTAACAGACTTCCAAGGTTGTAAGCCAACATCTAGCTCATAGTTAACTGGTAAAAGGTAAGTGCAAACCAATGTATTTGGCTAGCTCTCAAATTGAAGTGATCGAGGGGGTTTGGAACGATCGATCAACACATCCTACAGTACGAAACCCATCGTTAATCGGTTGAAGGGTTAAAGAACTACTCCGCATGGAGACAAGCTGCTCGGCTACTAAGAATAGATTGAGCCAGCCCCTGTAGACCATGATCTAAAGCTCATCATTATTGGTCAAGGGCGGTCTGTGGATTCCAAGTCCGCTCGCTCCTCGCTCCGCCATACTGGAGACAAAATCTTGAAACATCGCATAACCTTTGGATCGGCCTGAAATGGTGGAGTGCAGCCATGGCGAACCGGTCTGACCTGTTCAAATTTGCAGTCCACACCAGAAGAATTTCGACCGCACAGACAGGTGAGCGAGAAGAATACGAGCAACTTCGTATTGCTTGGGGGCTGAGATATCCCCCTTGACGATCCATCAACGGCAATCGGTGAGGTGTTATACATCACGTGACATTTCATATGACTAAGCAGGATTCAAGATTGTTGGACGTCTGAGTGGTTGTAGGGGCTACATGTAGTGTGCGGGGCGCTAGTCCGTACTAGGAAGCCCAGGGCACCTTCAGAGATGAATCTTTTGGTCACGTGCTGTTTGCTCTGTTTGCCACCTTATTACGTCATCCTTCGGCCCCGCCGTCAGCATCATAGAAACGTTTCCAAGGTCGTATGTATTCAGGGAATATCAGGATTAAAAACTGTGTTGCCTGACTCCTGCCTGAAAAGAGAAAGGCGAAAGAAGATATAAAAGTATCCGTCTTACCTCAACTCTGACAACTTCTTAAAATTATTGAAAGCTGAAGAGCTAACAACTGCTGTCTATTAATTAACTTACCAAGCGATCAAAGAGAACCCAAAACTTCCCCCTCAAAAATTCATCATGCCTCTTGTCGTGCCAAACGTCAGCAATGATGACAAGGCGGACTGGGCAGCCAAATTACTTGGCAAGCAGCTGACGGATTCAACATCAGACAATGTGGTGAGTTGGCTATAAATATCGTTCCTGAATCTAGCGCGATGGGAATCTTTTGCTCATTTTAATGGCCTCTAGTCATTCGCAAAGAAGGATCTGCCCCCTGCCCACCGTGTGGTTCAACCAGGTACGATTATGACAATGGATTATAAGCCGGATAGGTAATATCCCCGCCTGCGATTGATTGATTGATTGATTGATTGATTGATTGATTTCTGGCGTAACATTAACCTGTTGTCGCTAGCGACTGGTGAATTTTGTCTGTTTGAATTACTCCGATGAGCACTTCTATAACATCTCGCTGATTATTTCCACGTTTATGGCTTCAATTGATAGGTTGAATGTACACGTCAACGAACACGGAACCATCACAAATGTGAAATACGGTTAATTAGGGGTCTACTTAAAGTGATAGATGACTTCCAGGTTTGGTTTTGGTCAACTGGGTGGATTAACATTTTGGCAGCTGGGGAATTGCGTCAGTCAGGGTTTGGGATTATGGGATCATGGGCTTTATGATATTATGAATTAAATGAGTTACAGGGGTACAATAGATGTTGTCTTTGAGACTCCTTGGAAGAATCCTAGGTTATTGACCATAAATGTGTATCATTTGACATACATGATGTTTCGCTGCCTATCCCGTGAGGGTTGAGAATTTTAAATTTCCATCACCAGCCCTGCTCTGGTGTCAAAATTGCTTGTGTTATTTATACCTTCCATGTAAGCATGGTTAAAAAGTGCTAGGGGAAGGTAAACACCCCTTCAAATCCCACGCTCTCATTTCCATGCCAGAAATTTCCCTCTTCACGTTTGCGATAGTGAAATCCTGCACTCTCATAAGATATATCTTGCCCTCATTAGAATTCACTCCTTAGGCCCTTATCTCGTAACCCCTTTGCTTATGGTCCTTGACGATAGCCACTGCTGCCCAGCCATTGTTACCCAACTGGCACGGTTATCCAACGAAGGCGCATCCTTGGTAGATTGTGGCCATCTCGGTTCTCAAACCCTATTGCAAACACGGACTGGGGGGGCCATTCAGTGTAACCCTTCACATATACCTAGCAAAAAACTGAAATGACCATCAGGCTACTGCTACATAACTGCGTCCTTTGTTTGTTATTAGGCAGGAGGAAATATTGATAATTGGAATGATGCAGGCCATGTCGATATCCTTATATTTCCTAACGAGCTCATCTCCAACGTTAGACGTATCGCACATGCACTAGAGCCTACAAACCACTTTTGAAAGAAGATCTCATTGGCCCGGGTTGCTTGGTAGGTGCGTCATTTTCAATCATGGGCAAACTCTTATTGCCGCAACCGTCAGACTGCCAGGCACACGATGGTGTAAAAGGTCGTTGGGTTATTTACTTAACTCATTTTCGGATTTATGGGATGTACAGCCGATTTAGTTGAACGGGAGTTGGTAAAGCGGTGGGTAGCATAGGGTGGTTTTCCAAATTGGCCAGGGTATGGTTTTCTCCGCAAATCTGCTGCTTGTAAAGGGGGGTGCAGGGAGCTCAGCATTCAACTTGCAACATTTAGAAAAGTTTTACGTGGCCTGCACTTCAAAGTCCTCCATGTTAGCTCATTGATAAAGGGCGAGGGGTAGAATTTCATCCATCACCACCAAGTTGCACGCCACGGTAGCGAGACCTGCCCCAGGTTCATGAACCGATGCCAAATCATACATGAAGCTGCTCAAATCGCTTTCCATTGTTCCGATGGCCTTTCCTTTAACATGCAATGTCCGTAGTAGGTGTCTGTTCAAATTGGAATTAGAGCACTAACCTTACTCGTACGAGCAATCCAAACTCAAACCAGAGACGGAAGGAAACAATGAGGTTTCAAGAATTGGGCCTGGTTTTGAAATTTTAGGTCCAAATTCATTCACTATCTATAGGCGAAGGGGAATCACAGAGAGTGATAGTCTTCGATGCCAAACTACTACTAACTCCACCACCCTCCAATACAAAATCATGTGCATTGTGTTCACTGGTTGACTTGGACTCCGACGGCCCCAAATCACTGGCAATCCTGGCAAAACGGTGATATTCATTCGTTGAGTCCAATTCTGCGAGACAAATTCCAAGATAAGAAAGCCAACAAGAACGCATATTGGTGCTTCATCATCATCGTCATGGCTTGGGTATTCTGAGCTTTTTCGATTCTTTTTTTTATGTGTTATTCCGTGGGATATTGTTCGGTATCCGCACTAGATCCCAAGTGGTTCCAATCAGAATTTAGGGTCAATTTCCCAGAAAATAGTTTGACCAACAAGTGACACCAATCACCATGAAGTAAACCGTTACAGCTTCCACTTGGTCTTGATTTACTTCATCGTTTGCAACTTCACCAATAGGCCCATTTCTGGACTCTCCTGCGTATAACTGCTAATACTCTGTTGGAAAAGATGTGGTGTCTCCAATTGGTCCTTAGTTCGTCTCCGGTATGGTGAAAAAAGAACCTGTATCTCTTGATATCGAGATAAAGTTGGGGAGATGGAGCGAAAGTATTTTCTTCGAGGTATGACGACTACCTGAGTGTCACAAGCAAGGCATCGTGTATATGCCTGTACATGTACATAGACACCGTGGGGATGAGGGATGTAGCGTCTTTGGAATGTAATGGCCAGTTGTAGTTAGCTGATCCATAGGCTACGCAAGTCTAAACGAATTATGAAACGCTACAGATGAAGTCAATGCGTTTATCTAGTAGATATAACGCTGCCCACTACACAGAGCGGTGTAGAATTGCACCCTTTTGGCCGAATCAAACATAGACCAAATGTGGTAGAAGTCGTCCAGAGAAACGTTTCCATGAAACCTGGGCATGGTACTATGCGTTGGCCAAAATCAAATGCTCTCGGGTACCAGGTTTGAAAGCTACCAAATCGGTGTCCTGGGGACAATATCCCGTTGGGCATTGGAAGATGCCCAAAAAGGTCGGAATGCTCGGGGATATTAATCATCGTCTGAGCTGTAGGCACCCAATCCAAGCGCAGATGAGACAGTATGTGGTACCGTGTCCTCCTTTACTTTGCTTGGATGACTTGGTAGGGCCGCAAGCCTTGAGGCCTCGGGCTCTTCGGGCTCTTCGGGCTCTTCGGGCTTTTCGGGCTTCGCGGGTACCTCGGGCTTCTCTATCTCTTTGGATATTTCTGCTGAGTCCGAAGTCAATCGTGATTCCTTGCCAGAGGTAAATGAGTTGACATCCGCGGAGGAACTTTTCCTCAATTTTACACCAGGGAACGCATCCTTCTCTTTGGTCCTTCTCCTCTTACGGCCACTGATTGCCCATTGTTCTTCATCTGGAGGCGACGCCGCCCCCGCACTCTTCAGGTCCCCCGGGCCAGTACCAACCAAAATTTTCTCAGCTTCTAGACGTTGACGATGGAAAATCTCTAATTGCTCTCTGGTTTCTCGTTTCAAAGCTGCCTCTTGGGCCCTTGTCGATTCGAGAACCGAATCAAGAAATTCCACCTCATCTTCATCCAGCGATCGAAATTGGTTTTTGAGCTTGATGGATTCTTCAAATGCCTCTTGTTTGGCCGCTGGGGTTGTCAAGAATCCAAAGTTAGCTTTAGTTGCAGACATATTCTCTGACAGGCGAATGTTATTTGCTGACCCTTATTCTGCTGTAGAATCTCATAGAGACTCTTCCCGTCGTCCCGATTACTCTCCTCAGCCTTTCGTCTCCGCTCTGCTTCGAGCTCTTGCTGGGCCTTCAACCATTCGTCGTCTCGTTCGGTAGGCTGCTCAATGGTGCCTCCACTGACAAATCCGGAAGACATACTGCTCTAACGCTTTATGGGGTATCATATGAGAAAAGAAAAGAAAAGAAAAGAAACGGTGCAGCGAAGCTTCGAAGCTGTGTGTAGCTAGCTGTGTAGAATGCAACCTACCCACTCCCAAACATGGTGTGAAGCTTCCTCAAGGATGGTGGGTGGCTGCATTGGAGTATCTTTAATCCGAATACCACTGCGCCATAAAGCCAATTAGGTAAGCCATTAGCCACTCTAAATTCGACTAGCGTGGCCGGCACACCCGCCCATCCATTCATTACATCAGCCATCCCTCAGGCATCATCATTTTTCCTCTTTGCACTCTCCAACTTTCGCTGTCCACCTCCACCAGTGGAAGAGCAACCATGGCGCCATCAAGTGGCCATCAACTGCTCCCCAAAATCTGGCGGGTTGCTAGGTGAGTTTTCGATCCTGTTGTATCTTGGTGATTTTTTTCTTCCTAACAGTTCTTGGTAGGTTCGCCTTCGAGAAGGCAGCTAGAGCTGTCAAGACCAAGGTTACAGAACCCGTCGAACCAGCTCGTCTTGCATACCAGCCCATATATGCTCGAATTTCACACCGACAGCCTATCAATAGGACAGCTGCTATCCGTCAAACCCAGAGTCGTTATTATTCTACTTCAAGAACCACTACTCGTTCCGTAGCACGCGCATTCCACGCATCTAGAATTGGTGCCGCTGTTAGCCGCATAACTACACGAACTCCCTTCGCATCAACCCTTCGTCCCAATCTTACAGGTGGTACACTATGCCGAACAGCTGGCGGATATGCACTTGGTGCGGGACGTCTTGGTGGCGCAAGATACTTCTCTAATGGCCCAGCATGCCCTGCCCAGGTTGTCCAAAACGTATCCGCTGGAGTCCGTGCTTTTTGGCTTTCTGGCCAGAGAGCCAGGTTTGATGGCGTAGACCAACAAACCGGCCGGAAACAATACCGAGCAGTCACGGCTCTCCAAGATGAAGCGGGTCGCAAAATGCAGGGAATCCCTCGTAGCGCCCCTGGGTCTTATATTGACTTTAGACTCTCCCCAACGATCACCACATTTGCGCGCCTGGCGTCGCTGCCAAAATCGTCCGTTGCTGATGCTGTTGATCCCGTCAACTTGAATACTGACAACTTGATGGATTTCCTTTCCCTCGACTTCGCTCGTGCACTGAAGGATTTTGCCGCAGTTTTGAATGATTTGAAACGGCTTGCGACCCTAGGGGACTTGCCGTTATCGCTCCATGATCAATCTACCTTGCGGGTACGGTTCCCTGGCTGTGATGTGGAGTCTGTCGAACGTTTATGTGATGAAGTTGGCATACAAAGAGGCGTCATCCGTCAGGACGAGGACTTCGAGGCCCGAAATGGTACTGAGATGGCCCTTTTGTTTCCATTTGCACCCAGCCACGTGGGTTCGGAGTCTGAACTCTTTCCTGTCGCTGCCTACGGACATAAATCTCCCGATATGCTGAATTGGCGCCATATGATGTCCTCAGAGGAACTGATGGAGCCGTCACCTGGTACCACAGGCCAAGACTACCATTTTGTGGGAAGCGACGAACATAATCCATGGGCTTCTCCCCGTTCCTCATCAGGGTATTCTAGCATGAATATTAGCGAGTTGGGTGATCGAGCTTTTTTCCCTGAACTGGCAGAAACAGTGATTCCTGCTGCTAATTTTTCTCATTACGGTGGTTTCCAAGGGATTTACAAATTTATTGAAGAATGCGATCGATCGAAACGTTAACTCTCCACAACTTCTACAGCTCTTTTCATTTTATTGTTTATTTGATTTACTAGCTTTTCCTGCCGACGCCCATACTGTTCTACTTTGTTCTTTTTCAATGTATATTTTTTATACCTAGGCTTATATGCCAATTATATCCAACACCTGAAATGAAGATCTGTTATTTATGACTTATGGCCCATAATAAAAACAAGTAAATCAGTAATTTTTTCCTCCTCAGACCTGCGCAGGAAATGTAGAATAATTCGAGTGTGTTCTAGATGTTGTAGTGCGTATAAACACAGCAGTGCGTGGCCGTATGTGCCCCGCCCCCAAATGGCAACAAATACCAGAACAGCAAGGATCTTCCCTATCAATTTCAATCCCATCTTCCCACATCACGAATCCCACCAAAACCACTCGCATCCGCTACCAAATAACCCCGCGCCATTTCGCTCCCCGTCCTCTTCTCTATTTACTACTATCCTAATCAACAGCATCGCTTCCGATACATTTGCCACCAGGTTGCTAAAGAAAAAACCCCGCAGCCAAAGAAGGGAGGGGAAAAAGAAAATAAAGTCACCTCATACCATCAGACTCACAATCTCTAGCCCATATGCCTAGTAGCATTATTCTCCACGGCAACTAGTGATATCGGACACCCCGCCAAGAAGAAGAGAGACGGAGAGAGTGAGCGAGGAGCAAAAAGGCATGGAGGATTTCAATAGTGAGACCGAAAGCGACTACACAAGTTATTGGAGAGACTGGGTGAGCTTTTTGTGTAGTTTTTTTTTTTTTTTTTCTTCGTCTTCTTCTTCCTCTTCCTCTTCTGGTTTATCCCTTCCCGGGGCGTTTTGGATTGTTGGAGTTTGTGGCATGGTGCCGATGGTGCCGATCCTTGTTCCTGTTATCTGCTGGATGGGTATGGTGGACTTAATTTGAGGAGAAAAGCCGGTGGAGAGGAGCCGGCGGGATGGTTTGACTATGCCTCCGCTGGCTGGTGGGATCTCTCGCAGTGGTTCTGTCAACATGCAACAAGATCATGGCTGAAACTGGGTTGATGTCAAAAACCTGTGCGCGGGAAAGGGCTGGCGGGAAAATCGTCAAGTCGAATAGAGGGGAAACGATATGATGTGATACTCTTATATACGATATGTGGGATGCCATTTTTTCGGGCAATATATGGCTGGATTGTGCCTCTGAAGAGTACCCAGCTGGGGCTGCGCATATCTGCCCTCGTTAATATATATAGGAGATCTATTGTCTGCTGTCTCTTCAAGTTGGCACCATCAGATTTCCCTTTGGTCTGGGCTAACTGTTTTCCTTTTCATGCGTACAGTTCATTTCATCGCGGGGAAACGAATATTTTTGCGAGATCGACGAAGAGTACCTTACGGATCGATTCAACCTTACAGGCTTGAACAACGAGGTCCAGTATTATCAATATGCACTCGATCTAGTGACGGATGTTTTTGATCTCGACGCAGATGATGACCTAAGAGAGCAAATCGAGAAATCCGCCCGACATCTCTATGGACTCGTTCACGCCCGCTATATTGTTACGACCCGAGGATTAGCCAAAATGGTATGCAACACACTATCGACTAGCCCCAGGAAATCACAGGTTACATGCTAACCGAAACCATTTATAGCTGGAAAAATACAAGAAGGCCGACTTTGGCAAATGCCCACGGGTCCTCTGCAACCAGCATCCCCTCCTTCCTATGGGCCTATCTGACCTGCCAGGCGAGAAATTCGTCACACTCTACTGCGCCAAATGCGAAGATATATACAATCCCAAATCATCCCGACACGCCTCAATTGACGGCGCATACTTTGGCTCATCCTTCCACAGCATCCTATTCCAAGTCTACCCCGTCCTCCTCCCCGAAAAGTCCCTACGTCGATATGATCCACGAGTATTCGGATTCCGCGTTCACGCTAGCGCAGCGTTGTCGAGATGGCAAGATCGAAAACGAGATGAGATGAAGGTCCGGCTACGGAAACAGAAGCTGGAGAATCCGTTTGTGGAAGATAGGGAATTTGAGGAAGATGAGGACGATATCGCAGACTCTGGGATTGGGGAACTTGATGGCAGGGTTCCCGCTGCCATTGGAGCTGAAGGAGGAAGGGCTATTCTTGACAAAGGACGAATGGATATCGGCGCTTGATGTAAATCAATGGATTGATGGATTGATGGATCGATGGGTAAACTGTTCTTAATGAAGGCGTTTGGGAAAGCTGAGGGAGGAAATGGCTCGGGAGGGACAGACTGTGCTTTCTATCTTCAAGTGACCTGCTTCTTTTCCTCTTCCTTTTAAATAATAGGTATATGCTTGCAGCAGGGCGTTCGATGAGCTTTTCCATTTTCATACAATTTTGTTAGGGCATCCTCGTATATTATCTTTTTTTTTTTCTTTCCTCGTCGCCTTCTTGTATGTAAGGTGGATGGATAATTGGGTGTTTGGGGAACCTGTTTCTTAGCAAGGGGTTTATTGATGTCTTCATGGGGCATGTCGAGGTATCATAACCAACTAATGATCCTTATTGTTTCTAGAGCTTTGTATATACCTGACCCTTTTTCTTTCTGAGGAGAATTGTCCCAAGTTCCAAAATATGGAGAGGTAGATGTGTGAATTATGCCCTCGTAAAGCTAACTAGAAAGTTTAGAAGGAAAACGAAGGAAAACCATATATTGTCCACTTAGATACTCGAAGTATGAGAGCCAACATTTGGATCCGGCTGACAAAATATCGACATGCTGATTCTAACCCTGTCTGGGTTGTGTCTGAGCCCGCAGCACGGTACCGCGATCTAGGCTTTATCATCAATAAACAAGAGGCCTCCTGGATTATGATCTCTGGGTTGCCAATTAATCTCGGTATACTGGTGAAACTTAACCTAAATTGCGCTCAACGGTCAGCTCCAGGCCGGGCAGCGAACCGTGGGGGGGGCGGAGAAATATGGACGAGAGCAGCAGAGAATCCCAGGATAAATTTTACAACACAACACCAACACCACTCCAAGATTTCTTTATTAGACGATTCATATCCACTGCTGCCCTTTGCCAGCGAAAGTCAGGATCTCGATATATGGCGGGGAAATATAGCTTCTCGCACATTCCGCGAGGAGCCCACAGCTTCTTTCAATATTCAATGGCAATTTGTACTTGGCCCCTCCCATCTGAGCGTTGTGGACTTGATGCAATCCTTTTGGGGTGCAAGCTATATATGGCTAACGAATTTAATCTCGTCCCTTTCCAGATTCCCGATGGTTTTTTTCATCGGGTTGGCTACGTGTATCATCATCCAATCTTCGAGAACTAGAAACAGTTCTCATCAAGCGACGCAACAAACATGCGATGCGAGCACGAAGTTGTCAATGTAAACCAAAAGGAAGAATGACACAGAAGTGAGACAGTGAATGCCCAGATATGAAGCAAAAGGGTTAAAGAATACGATATAAGCAAGTATATACTATTTTTCTGCCTTGAGTGGAGGCGTCTGAGACCAAAAGCAAACGATCTTCATGGCCATCACTGATTGTCTGCGGTTAAGGTTAGCTTGGTCATATGAAGGCGGTAGTTGTTACGAGGTCGAAGTCGTTTCGTCGTCATTCGTCAGACTAATCTCGTCAACACTGACATTTCATGAAGCACATAAATGTCTAGTTAAGCTGCGTTTCCAATGAATACCACCATGCCTACACGAAAGGTTGCACTGCTCACCTTATCGAGACGTACCGATCAAGGCATTCCAGTTGCATTTGATATGGAGCATGCTGGGTACTCTCCATTAGCAGTTTGTCCTCAAGCATCCTTGCTCCCCTCGTTGAACCTAGTTGTAGCTATGGGGTAGAGATGGGCAATTCCCTTCACATACAAAAGGCCCACCTTTCAGCAACAAGCTTATGTTTTCTTGGACGACACCAAGCTCAAGCTCCAACCACGGCTGAGAGTTTGCCAGAGCTTCGCCACGCAGCCTGATAACTTGCTATGTTTTTGAGCAGAACAGAAAGATCAGCTTTGATGGCCTAGTCATATGATTTAGTAAACTCACTGTCCACTTTTCTTCTGGCATTCAATGGGCCGTTGACAGGTGAGTGACGTGGGATGTCGCCGTCTTACATATGAGACACTCGTATTCATAAAACGCCGTTTGCACAAAATGTGAAACATACACACACCTTTACTTCGTCCATCCCCTTAACAGCTCTGAGGTTCATGACATAAATAAGCTGTGAATTATCGCCTTGTTATCTGAAGCCTTTCAGTACAGAAGTCGAGGTTTCTAATTCTCTCTAGTTGCTATACATAATCGTGAACATTCACACCTCATATCTGAAGATGTATATTACCAAGCCCTTTGCTTTCCTTGTCGTCAATCTTGCCGTCGCAAGTATGCCGCCATCTCTCCTTTAAAATCCCTTTAAACTCCTTTTCCATTTTAGTGTTGGAAGACTATACAACTTCCCCCACTTTTCTGTCATTAACAGTCGTATTTGTTGGATATTTCTGCTAACATACGTTGCTCCGGCCTCAGATGCGGCGGGATGCGGTGATGCTCAAGCCTGCATTGGCACAGAGACGTGTATCACCGTCACCCGCACGGCACCCTCAACGACAACCATAACCACTTGCGCTCCCACGCCCACGTGTTTGCATGTATACCGTTAGTAATCCATCCATTAATTTTCTTCAATATTATTTCATCGTGAACCAGTAACTCCACAAAACCAACTGACAACCCTTTTCAGAGGGCTGTACATCCGGAGGTGGTACCGAATTTTGCTGCTCTGGCTACTGTGCGGCTACCAAATGTAGACCGACAGATCCCAAGTGGCCAAATTGCCAGGAGGACATGGGGTATTGTGAATGTGATTCGGAATGCTGCTACAACAACAAATGCGTGGATAACTTCTGCCGCAAGCCGTGATTCCTAGTTGCGATGTTTGGCCGCTTGACGAGCTGGACGGGACTGGAACTTATGGAGTGGATGAAATTGTCCCTTTGTCCAATATATGTTTCGAATCTTAGCTTCGGTAGATTGTCGAATGTCGTCGTACATATCTCTGTCATTGAGAGGAAGCTGAAAACGAATTTGTTATCCTTTTGACTGCGAGTATTGTTTTGGATTCGATATTTGGAATGATATGAGCTTGTATTCTCTAACTCTTATCAACAAATCAAAAAAAATCTTCCCATGAAAAAGAGCGAAATCAATGGTGCTCCATTTCGCAGGGCTACAGAATCGTAGATACAGTTGATGGTGCGTGACTCAGTTGTGTGATTCGATTTGACTGGAGTAACGTATGACAGAAGCATTCTTTTTGCGCACACCTGCACATGCTTTTGTAGTAGACCGGTAGGGCCACCGCGTGTTCCTGTGTTAATTACCAGACTGGCTGGTCGATTTGTGAGGTGGGAAAGTACCCCCCTCCGTAATTTGCAGTGTGATAGACATTTGAGGAGAATTGTCAATTCGGGTGCTTCTAAACAGTGATGCAGGTATGTGTTGTGCTGAGCCCAGATATTTGAAGACCCCTGAGTAATATTCTTGGATAAATTATGCTTATGTCAAGAATCTGTTGAGGAAAGGCGAAGAATGCTCATATTCCTGATGAGTATGGAGTACTGTATATATAAAGTCTCGCCAGGTTTGTGACATCCGCTGAGGTTGGTTGGGCTGCTTCGCGGTTTGGCCATTGGCCACAGCTATACGATAATGGAAGATCCTATAGGATCTGTAATATCCTCTTTTATTGCCTCTGGCCGTAAGTGACTGTGAGACCACGCTTTGGAATGAGGATAGACCCAGCCATTCAACCATGAAGGGGATATTGTACGCCTGTGATCGAACAAAGTTTGACATTGCGGCTATTCCTCCGTGTACGATCCGACGAAATTCAGTGGGCGGATTCAATGACCTCATTATTGGCCTCCGATACGAACACTGTAGCCTGGTGCTGAATTGACAACACCACGTTCTGTCCAACACATGCTTAGTTAGCAACCTTCTATGGTCGGTCGAGGTTGACATGTTTCCAAAAAAGAAACTTCCGCGTCGGTTGAAAGTAGCCCAGCTCTCTTCAGCCAATGCTCGATATCTACCGGGACCTGCGTATTCCGTAGAAGGCACCCAGATATGATCTGCTTGGTCCAGCCCTTCGAATGTGGGGTCAACTGCTCGTATTCAAATTATCTGCGGAAAAGTCTTCCAAGACAATTGAACCAGGCGAAGGGGGAAATAGGGCTGAAGATCCATGTTCAAGATTTGAGGGCTCATGTTTTTCTGGACATGCGATGTATACGAGGTTCATGCAGAATTGGGTTTAGGGCCAGAAGCGATCACCGTTGACGATCCAGCAGTGCCGAATTCAATTCGTCAGTCAAACTATTGATTAATAGAGGCAATCGCAGCCCAACCCGCTTTTTCAGCTAATTAGGGTTTCTATTGCTTGGCCGAGTTAACTTAAATCATTAACTTGCCCCTAAGCCTCAATACTCATTCTTTCAGCCAAACAAATTCCAACAGCTGCTGTCGAAATTGAGCCTCGCAGACTGGGAGATTGAGATCGATCTTCCTCATCCCGCCCACAAAAATGGTCAAATCGAGTAATGTTCTCGTTTTGACATTTGCTAGTACGAAGCCAAGGGAGAGAAATTTGTCTCAAAAAAACAGGGAAATTACAACATACCAGTTGATATTTTGCCAATATATAAAGTCAACCACGTCATTAGGAATATGAATCTCATATAATCTGTTCCTCAGCCTCATGCCTTCTTAGATTATTCCTCAATTACTCCCTCCTTAATTGCCTAATTTCCTACATCTCTGCGGATATGCAGAACTTATTACGGTTTGCTGCCGCCATCCTCCTCACGGGCCTTACAACGGCACTCTCCGGCGGAAATCACCCTTCTTGCCGCTGCAAACCTGATGATTCATGTTGGCCCTCGCCTCATCAATGGCAGGCCTTGAATGAGTCCGTGCAAGGCAATCTCGTCACGGTTAGGCCGGTTGGTAACGTCTGTCATGACCCGACTTATGATCCGGAGGCATGTGCGAAAACAAAAAACATTACCAATAATTCTTTTTGGAGAGCGGAACAGCCAGGCGCAGTGCAATTCCCCAACTGGGAAACATGGCCTACTCACAAGGAGAGTTGCTATGTTGACACTCCCCGAGGGGTTGCCTGCGGCCAAGGTCGAATATCTCTGTACTCCGTTCTCGTTGAATCGCCTTCGCAAATCCAGGAAGCTGTCCGTTTTGCACGAAGACATAACCTTCGGTTAGCAATTAAGGCATCTGGCCATGACTTTCTCGGCAGATCTTCCGCACCAAACTCGCTACAAATTTCAACTTACCGGATGAAGGACATTACTTTCACCGATAATTTTGTGCCAAAGGGATGCAAAAAGGGCGGAAAGGGAGCTGCAGTTACCCTTGGAGCTGGAGTGGGGCTAAGTGATTTATACAAGGCTTTGTCTGAAAAGGGTGTAATCGCTGTTGCTGGTCTTTCTCATACTGTAGCCGCTCCGGGAGGTTACATCCAGGGTGGTGGCCACTCACCCCTGGGCCCATGGAAGGGAATGGCATCAGACAATGCACTTGAATTTGAGGTTATAACTCCAAAGGTATGCCTTATTGGTCACTAAGTTCTACAAATGGGAATGAACATTCTGTCATGACATGCAAATTTTGTTTGGCAAAAGGCTAACCAGGTATATAGGGAGATCTTATCACCGTCAATGAATATCAAAACACTGACCTTTTCTGGGCCCTCAGAGGTGGGGGAGGAGGGACGTTCGGTGTAATTGCCAGCGTCACTATTCGAACATGGCCAGACCCGCCAATGATATTAGGAAGTGTTAATATTACTACCTCTATCGATAACAGTGAAGGCTACTGGTCCGCAGTAAAAGAATTACATACAGCCTTGCCCAAATTGAGCGAAAAAGGCGCCTCAGGATACTATTTTATGATCCCTGAAAGTCCTCCAATACCCGGCATAGGTTCAGTCTCTGTCATCAGTATAGCTTTGATGTTTGCAGACCACGACGACCAAGCGGCTGTTGAGCGCCTAATGCAACCCCTAATCGCGGCAGTCAAAAATCTCGACAACGTAACAATTTCCACTTCCACCATCGCCTCACCAAAAACCAATGAAATCATCAAAGGCCTCCTTCAAGGAGACGCCGACCAAACCGGCGGCGCAGTCGCAATTGGGTCCCGTCTAATATCTCGCGATTTCTTGGTTTCATCAGATGGACCCGCAAAGCTCTCCGAGGCCCTCTCGCGCCTTGAGTCCCAGCCTGGAAGTGTCATCACGGGTCATCTCGTCGCAGGCGGCCAAGTTGCGAAAAATGCCAGAAATGTTGACAGTGCGCTTAACCCGGCATGGAGAAAAGCGCTGACGCACATCACTTTCGGCTATTCATGGCCATCCAGTACGCCATTTCATGAGCAGCAGAAGATATACGAGAAGATTACCAATGTTGGGGTTCCGATTCTCAAAGGGCTGGAGCCAGGTCAGATGGGCGCTTACCTGAACGAAGCTGATTCTCATGAGTCGACTTTCCAGGAGTCTTTTTGGGGTGAGAATTATAAACGGTTGTATGCGATTAAGCGGAAATGGGATCCAACTGGCCTCTTCATTTCCCGCCGAGGTGTGGGGAGCGAGGACTGGGATGATGATGGGCTTTGTCGGGTAGATTAGGAACTTTTATTTATTTTTGCGGGCTGCTATATATAGCATGTCTGCCATTTTTCGGATTTGTTTACCGCTTAGAATGATTGATGAGCGAGGAGGAAAAAATGATCTCGTTTGTAACTTGGGGTGCTTTCTGTTGGGCACTTCAATGTCGTATGATTTGCTCTTCAGCCGCCAGTTAACGGGGTTAATATTATGAATATTTTTAAACCATCCCAGTTTTTGTCGCACTACCAGACCTCAACTTAAAAATTCGTGATAACCCCACAGCAACATTCCCGCTAACTGCGTAGGCGGGCGAGCGGGTACAGAGATAGTGGACGAGGCAATAAGTACTGCACAAGATCCGCTGTTAAAGATAATTGAATCACCCCACTCTACTCTACCATTGCAAATTCATGCATGAAAATTTCCATCTATTCACTATAACGTAGTGAGAATACTTTTTCAAAATTTCATGCAACAGCTATAATCTTATGATTTGCGATCGCCAATACAACCTTAACATAACTATAAAAATATATAGTCCCAAGAGCCTTCGGCCCCTGAAAAATTAATCCTTTCCACTCCGGCTTTCCATGTAGGCCGACACAACACCCCCCGGGGACTTTACACGCCGTTATTCTGAACATGGCCGGAGAGTTATATAGGCCGACTTGCACGGTTTAATATAGTTATTTCATAATTGATTTCAAATCAGCATTGATTGTAGGGAAACTTGGTGTAGCTTATTAGATCAATAGATACCCCACTCCTGCTTCGTCCCACTTCATATGGCTAATGTTACAAACCTCAACACCGATTTCCCTCGACTTAAATCTAGTTTTCATAACCGCATTCTTTCGTCCACTTTTCAATCACAGTGTTCCTGGTTGCTCGTGCAGTTCAACGAATCCAATTCTATACCCTAATAACCAACACGATGGGAATTACACATATCGTTTGCTTTAAATTTAAAGCCGACGTGACTGCTGAGGTTATTAATGAGGTATGTGTGGAGTCATACTTCTATTTCTCAGAGGAGTTTTCGACAGAAAAATACTCACGGACCTTGTCTGAATAGACATGCGCGAAAATGCTTGCTCTGAAAGATAACTGTATTCATCCTACTCATCAAAAGCCCTATATCAAAACTGCAACGGGCGGCAAAGATAATTCTCCTGAGGCGCTCCAGGTATGAGGATACTTTTTTATTTTATTTTAATAAAGCAAAACAATAGCCCGGATCTTTCTTATCTATACCTCACTCTTTAAATCCCCCCGCTCTTCCAAGTTTGAATTGACAGTATCTATACTAGAACGGATTCACGCATGCTTTCGTTAGTCAGTTTGAGACTGCCGAAGATAGAGATTATTACACTAAGAAAGATCCGGCCCATCTGGCGTTCGTAGGTGGTCTACCAGCGATTATTGAGAAGGTGCAAGTCATGGATTTTACAGACGGAGTGTTTTGATTGAGAGAAATATCAGTGAATGAATGATATGCTGGGTTTCTGGCAACTCATGTATATATGTACTCTACATACTTTTTACGGCTTTGCCCACTCAATAATATCGCTGGGTTGCTGGAATCTGGAATCTGGAATCTGTTTGACCCAAATTTGAGTAGTTAATTGATCGAACCAATCGATTGCCTCCCTCGGAGAATAATTTCTATTCAAATTGGTGAAACACGAACCGTTTAACTTTTCCTATGCAAACATACCAGCGCCTCATTGTAGTCGCACACATTTCGACAGCAGGACATACCGTGCGTTTAGCTGTGCACAATGGGTTGGCAATGCCGAAGTTAAATCTAAACAGTGATTGATAGTATCTGCCGTCGTTTTGTAAGTCTTGAGCTTCCTGGTTTAATCAACTTTACCGAACACGAGATCCATTCATGCGGTTGGTAAATAATATTTTCAGCATGGGAGAATGGTGACCGAAAGATTAAGTGTGATTTCGATAAGGCCTACCTCAAGGCGGAGAGAGAGTGTTTCACGGAGCTCGGAACAATGATACGAAATGACCGAGAACGAGCGTCGAAGACAAACTGACAGGCTCTTTTTTCAAGAAGGCGAAATTCTTAAATGGTCTTTTGCCAGAGCTTCTGCAAGCTGACCGCAAGCTATACGTCAAAAAGGTGTAACCATGGATTGACAGGGCTGAAGTCACAAATGGATCTGTTCTTGAGGCATTGATGCGTCGGCTGAGGGAAACCTTTACTTTTTTGGAATATCTATTGGCTGAGTGCAAGGCCGTCTCGCCCTCCGGGGAACGAGGTATTTCCTTTTTTGTTTACCGGTATCGGTCACGCTCATTAGACATACTCTCCAGGCCTTGAATTCGTCTTCTTAAGATTTTCGTGTGCCGTTTAGAGAGTAGCAAGAAGGACTGAAAATCTTGTTAGTGTGTGTGGTACTTCGTACGGAGGAAAAGAATAAAGGGGGGAGGTGTTGGGAGGAATGTCTGGGTGTTATTTGAACCATATCAGCCCGCATTTAGTGAGTTGCTTGAGCAAAAAAATAAATAAAAATAAAAATAAAAATAAAAATAAAAGGGTTTGATATCTCTCAGGATTCGCGTCGAAATTCAATGATGCCCGCGCTTAAAATAGAAACTGGTCACGGAGTTGTAATTCGATCTTAGTCACCGCCTTGGCGTCGGCGGGGCCTGCTTTGGATGTTTAAATTCAAGTAGCCTTGGAAATTCGAAGCTTTCTCCTCGTATACGCACTCGCCTCGTCAAATAACCTGGGTACACGCCACGTCTGCTGGGTCAAGCACTGACATAAACAAACCTATTGTTGGCAGCCGACGTATGGTATTCGCAGCTCAGCCTCTCCCGACACACGACTGCTCTGGTCCGAAACTTGCGCGTACAGCAAGCTGGCCCTAAAACACAGCAGTGAACCAGGCGATTAGGCTGCCTTCAAATGCACCCCTGTAGTGATGTAGCCTGGGCCATCCAGCACGAGCCCCTGAAGAGACGATCGGCAACAGCCAGTCTGTGATCCGACAGGCCAGAACAGACCGAGAATGTTTCGTCATGATCACAATGCATCCCAAGCGATGGACTACGGGAACAAGAGGCAGAGCATTCATGCTCCTTTCTTGTCAACAACCTAGCTTCGTGGAACCTCCTTTACCATAATTGGAAACCGGGTCGTAACGTAAACCACCAGGACATGGGGGCTGACGCAGTTCGATATGGGAATCGTCAACTCCTGAGGATCGCATTTATGCTGCCTCTGTTCCCATCGAACAAGATCCCTATCAGCTAACTTACCAAATTGCTTCTCGCTTCTTAATGTTTTGTGGGTTCGCAATCGTTTTGATTTATCATTGTGTTTAAGTTTTTTGTTTCTTTTTGTGTGATATCAGCGCCTTGTTGCCACGCTTATTCGGGATGAGTTCTGGAAACGATTCCGAGTCACCGCCATCCCGGACGGCATCCGGCTTACCACCCCAGTGCCATACTTGCCGAAAACGAAGGGTCCGATGCGACTCGTCACGCCCTGCCTGCAATAAGTGCATTGCCAAAGGTGTCGAGTGCCTGGGATATGGCAAACAAAAGCCCCTGGTATGGCTCCAAGGGGGAGGCAACCAAAACCAATATTTGGTCGAGGGAAATAATCCGGAACCCCCGAAGAGAAAGAAAGGGAGGCCGAAAATTATAATTGCAAAGGAGGATGTAAAAGAACCGACAAAGTCTCCTGAACTAGAGAAAGATGACAGATCTGAGGTGTTGGATCTTGTGGAAACCGCTTCGGGTATGCAGCAGCGCACGTCTAATCTGCACCATCCACTGGTAGTTGACATTTGGGTGCTAATACTCGTTCGGATATTTAGACATTTCAAATTCTCTAAACAATTTCGACCTTCAGCGCATTCCGGAAATCACGGACTTTAAATACCCATTAGATATTAAAGTGGTCGTCAGTACCATATGGTACTGTAAGTGTCAATCAGCTCTTGATACCCGCCTCATGAGCAGCCAATTCCATTACTAACTTCAGGCACAGTCAATAAGTACATATACCCCGAGATTGACCCCATAGTTTACTACCAAGATCTCCCTACAATCGACCCCAAAGGCTGGCAAGATGACGTCTCCAATTTACTTTTCAGTATACTAGTCTCAGCCGTTGCAACCCACAAAGCTGTAAAATCTCAGCAAGACGACCAAATATCCCTTGACCGTGAAATCTACCAGTATAGACAGCAGGCTTTTCGTAGATTGAGTTGCGAGCTCAGAAACCCCAAGACTCAGTTGGGGGATATAACGCTAATTTGTGTGTTGGCTTTATTATTAGTGGAGGTAAGCTTTTCACTTCTAATACACATTGCGTTTGATATTCAAGTTATAGCTTGTTAACATTCTATTCTAGATTCAGCAATCGGCCTACGGTGGATGGCTAGCCCATTTCGAAGGTGCAACGACGATGATCAACCTAAAAGGGGGCGTAAAAGCCGTTCTTGACCAGTGTCCCATATTGAAAAGTGCTCTGACATGTTACTTAATGTATGTATTTTCACAGTCCCCCATGTAGTGAAGAAACTTTTCTTATTTCATGTGGTCGTTTTCTAATTCAATCTTCCCAGAGTGGATGTCCTGGGTGCCACTACATCCCGAACAGTATTATCCATGGCCGATGCTTCTAGACAATTAGGATACTCGGTGGATCTATCTCAGATTTTCCACAATGGTTCGGAGACATTTGTTCCCTGCCCGAACAAACTGTTCGATTGCGTTATTCAAATAAACTATTACCGAGCACTCTCCGCGCATGCCATTGGCACAAACAGGATGCTGATGGATTTCGGAAATGACATACAATCGCTGTTACAGACCATTCTCTCCTTTTCTGCGCCTGGTTGGGCGGACAGTATGGCACAGTACTATGCCACGACAGCAATTGTTCCCCACGGAAAAGCCACGGGCGAATTCATCCAGCCAGATCGAAGCCACTGGCTCCAAATAGCAACTATTTACCAAGCCGCAGTCCTTCTTTACTGCATACGTTCTCTTGCTCTAAACTTTGAAGGCCTCATTCTCGCTTCCTGCGCCTCAGATACGACACCAGATATGATATCCTACGTCACAGTTCAAGATATTCAGATCGTAGCGAGGCAGACACTCTCGGACAACTTGGCAAAAATATTTACCCCTGGATCTGACCTACGTCGTCAATCTCTGGCTCGTGTTGTCACTTGGCCGCTGTTCGTAGCTGGGGTTGAAGCTGGTGATCACTTCGAAGATGCATTGGCCTTGAGGGAATTTGTGACCGGCTCATTCATGAGACTGAGTGGAGCTTTAGGGACCTTGCATTACCGTGATGCAAAGATTTTCTTGGCGAATGAGTACAACCGACGGGATAGCATTAAATGTGCCGGAAATTCTGACTATCAATGCTGGTGGAGTGATGTTTTTGAGAATCTGCCTGATTCATGTGCGTTTTTTATGTAGCGAAGGGGATGGAATATTCATGGACATACGATTTTTTCGGACTTCTGGCATTCTTTTGTAGGTATTTGTATAGTTCACCTCTTAACTCTTGTCATATCGCATTTTAGAACACAAAATCTCTGCTTTTAATTACTTTATTTCACACTTCCACTGCAAGTAATAAGTGAAAACGGATTTTTCGGCATTTACCACCAGCGATGGCTCCCATTGCGAATCGTATTGGTAGCACAATGAACCTCACCGCCCCAAGTATGATGTGAATTCCAATTATCCACAAACCCGACTTTGAAACCCAACCTACCATATACCCCCGATATCGCAGCTGACAAGATATCCCTGCCATCGACAACTGGGCCCCAGGGATTCGGTGCCAAATACTGTGTACTACTGAGAACTAGCCCGTTTATAGCAGCAGGATACAGTGGACCCGCAAGCTTAGAGCTACCATTCCTCTCCGGCTCGATCCCGAAATTCGGTGGATACGTGAGGCCAGTGCGGAAAACTGCAGGTACACCGTGTATATCTGCATCTGTGATGCCAGTTTCGCGTTTGAGAAGGTCGATGCTAGCCTTGATACGCTTGGAAAAATTCGCGTTGGCTTCAATGATATGGTTCTGTGAAAGGAGCTCATCGATTGTATAGCTTGGCACACCGTGGAGGCCCCAGTGAAACCCAAATAGATCAGATGGATTTCCTTCTGTATCGTTTTGGCGGGAGAAGGCCCGGATGTTACCATGGCCTGCTGACTGTGCGCGTCGTAATATATCAAGGCCTTCCTGTGGATCGGGGACGAGCATAACCCAGCCCAGAGAATTATTGGCAGGAAGGAATTGGATCATTTCGTCAACATGCCCGATCGCAAGCCAGTCGGTATCCAGCAGAAGCGGATCTTGAATTTCTTGTGCCTGCAAGTATTCTAAGATATATGGCTTTTGAGCCCCATGAGTGCCCAGAATAATGCGTCCAGCTGGGTATTTTTTGCCGTTGAAACTGTAAGGTGGGATAGTCTCTAAATTTCCCATAGAATTGAGCTCATCACGCGCCTCCCCAAGGTACTGGACTGCTCCTGTTCCTGGGCCTCGTAGGTACTCAAATACTTGGCGTCCAGCAACGCGGGTGTCTTGAGCGGAGCGTACCATAATTTGCAAGGTAACTGGTCCATCGGGACCAGGCATGCTCGTATACCCCGGTTCAAAGAAGTCCTGAGCCCAAATATCATCAGATCCATTGAACATGAAGAGTGGGGCATCGACGTTCATATCGGCTAGAGCGGCTTCGAGAGCAGATACAAATTTGGCTTGGAAAAAGTTTAAGGTATCATTTCCAGCAGTGGTGAGAATTTGTTGAACCGATTGAGAATGGTGGTGAGTTAAAATAGGCGCAACCCGCAGCTTCACATTGTCGGCTGACGACTTTGCTTGATCGTGAATGGCGAAGCGAACAGTTACTCTTCCATCCCATCCACCTGGCCGCCTAGTATCACTGGCATCAATTCCTAAGTCCAAGCCGTTTTGTAGCTGGCTCTGGGTAAACTTGTGATCGTTCGGTGTGATCACCCATTCCGACCCTTCGCGGCGGAAAATGCGAACGTTTTTGCATGCTGTTGCGTCTCCAACGGACACAGTTCCATACGCACTTGGACTTAAGTGGGAAATAGGAACTGTTCGAAGCGGTGCCATAAAACGAGGTGACCGTTGAATGTCGTCCGAAGCATCATTACAGGCAGCAAGGTTCTCGTTGGACGGAGGACTGCCTTGCAGTGCCAGTATAGAACATCGCCGGTCCGTGTCACCGATATTAGCAAGAAATATTGCTCCGGCATAGTTTGAATCGCTCAGTTTATGACCAATATCTGTATTTTTGTCAAGATCAATTCTCCCATCACGGTTGCTATCAGCCCGAATATCGGCTCGGAAACCGAGAACAGTGCAACGAAAAAGGGCTATTATCAGTTAGCAAACTGGTAATGATCAACCTATATTATTCTCTTTTCTTTTTACTCACCAAGTATCTGGAGTAAATTAAGTAAACTATGCATTGTGCAGAAATGTCCTAGGGTTTAGGATTATCGTGTATTTTTTGATTATTTTTTATAAAGAAACGGTGGATAAGGCCAACGAAAAGAGAGGACAATGTAAGTGCTGGTGGTTTCCCCCCCATCTTCATTGGAAATGGTCATTTCTTTTATATCTTGTCCGTCGTCCCATATATGAGGATGCATCGAGGCTGATTTCAGGAAGTAGGTGACGCTAACCAAAATTGGGTAATATGAAGCAGCAACAGAGGTCCAAACTTGCCTGCGTGTCAGAGTCTGAGAACAAGTATTCAACAAATGCCCGAAAGAAGGTGATATTGAAAATATTGCCACGAATTTACCGCGCGGGCCATTAATCGTGCACAATCTGAAGGGTGAGGATGATCAAAGTAACTTAATTGAGCAAATCTCTCGTAAGGAAAAAAAAAGCTTGGCTTATAGTTCTGCCAAGTACCAGTCTGAGCCAGACCCGTTTGCACCACCACTAGAGACTGGTAAAATAAAACTGCGAACTTTCAGTTCAAAAGAGGTAATATATCGGTAGGCTAGGAAGAGTGGCGGCTGAACGTCATATTTGGGTATTAGATTTCGGAGATGTTAGCACTGACTCCTTTATAATAGGAACCATCACGTAATGAGGAGCCGTCCCGCTGAATGACCAGAGGTTGCTTTGATCACGCTCTGACAAAAAACGGGGTTTGAAGCGTGGCTGGGAGTTTTGAGCTTTGGGCGTATATTTACGCAACGTAGCGTTGGTGGAAGTGGAGGCACTGGTAGTTTATCCTGTCCACCAGTAACGGAATCGGAGATTGTCGCTAAAACAAATATGGAAGAATGTTTAAGCAGATAGATCAATAGTCGATTCTGTCATTTATTCCCTGCTTGCACTTAAATCGACCTCATACTGATTGAAATGTTTCGTTTTGTAGGTGCCAATCGAGCTCTGAAAAGTAGGCTTCGGCACCACCCTATTTATTAAAAGTCCCTGAGTTAAGATATGAAAGTTATCTGTTGCCGCCAACCTCATTTTGGATTACAGCAATCACTTTTTCTCCGACTGCTTCAGCTCAGAAATTGTCTTGGCAATGACCTGAGCCAGCTCATCCCCTTTATTCCAGATCTCATCATGTGCCCCTTTCAGGTCATCGAGGATAAGAACATTCCTATTACGCCCTTGGGTTTCCGCTGTTTTCCACTTCTCTACCACTTTTGCCATGGCTCTTAGCTGTCCCATGTCAGATAATTCATCGGCCTCAGAATGAGCTAGCACCGCCAACCTCCCGTTTAACCACCCACCCTCTATACCTGCTTGTCCTTCCACTTTGGCGGGTGAAGCTCCATCCCATATATTTTCATCAGAACCAAAGGCAGCCTCGATGAATTCTTGGTAAATGAGACACTCTTTAAAAGTATCACGGAGGGCGCGTAGATCGTAGATTCCTTCTACACCCACGATCGCAAGGGGCAGTTCTATCGTCGGCTCAGTACTCCCATGGCCTTTAGCTCCGTCATTTAACACCCTTCCCATCACGGTTTGGAAGGCAAGGGTCGCGCCACAACTATGTCCCACTAGAATATATCTTTCCCCAAACCCGTATTTATCCTGCAAATACGCGATCGCATTTTGAACATCTTCGAGATGGTCAGGGTGGGTTGCACAACGCAAATGGGATGGCCCTGTGGTTGTAGGATCTTGCGGGAAGTTGGGATGAGCCGTCAAACGATAGTCAATTGACGCAAAAGCAGCAACTCCAAGCAACGTTTGAGGGCCGTAGTTGGAAACAAGAGCCTCCAGTGTGGGCTCAAGAGAAGTGGATGTAATTTCTGGGTCACGCCATGCGCCACCGTGGATATAACTTTGTTTATATGAAATGAGCAAAGAAAGTCGGGGGAGCAATTAGACGATGGTATTTGAGTCAGAAGGAACCACGAGCGTACATTATCCAGACACTTGACGAAGAGTTCGTCTGCGAAAGAGGGCGGGGATAATATAGAGAGATATCCTGGAGGATGTTCTCTCGCCCATAGCGATGGTTTTCTCGAGGGAATTCTGAGCTGGGACGAGATGTCATTCTGAAATTTGCGGCTTTTCAGCGCTTGGCTATAACAATCGAATACGAATACCTTATCTTAGATATTCTTCGGCAAGCCTTATTGCAGGCCTTATTGGATTCTTTCAAGGTTTGTTTGTGACCCATGGACGTTGAAAGTTGATATATCAGTTGATGTTTAGAGTTGAAACCTCTGAGCCAAACTCGGAACTAGTCCTAATCGGGCCCAGCGTGCTTGAATTATTTGCGACGCCCAAAACCCACACAAAAACCAAGCAACATCGACAAAGACCAGCGAGCAAGAGAGATCCTCTAACCACAGCAACCCCACGCTTTTACTATTCACCGTTATCCGATAGCTATCGTTGTCGCAAATATGGCGGAGTATGTATATTTCCTCTACGGTTTGTGTATTTTCACTAACTAGTCGCAGAAAAGATGCAACCCTCAAAGCGGTCCAAGTGGAGGCACTGGTAAGATGGAAATTTCGATACTGAGTAGGCAACGGCAAGGCACGAATCCAAAGCTTACGTGTGGTTTAGGTTGTGATGAAAATCATCAAACATAGCTCCCAGGCCTTCCCTACCATCGCAACTGGATCACTTGTCGGAATGGACGTGCGAGGTACTCTGCAAGTCACCAACAGCTTCCCTTTCCCAGTTGTCGATATCCCAACCGAGTCCCATTTCGATAATGCTTCTCAAAATTCGGCTGCTGTCGCTCCGCGTGCCAAGGCGAACACAGTTTATCAAACAGAAATGATCAAAATGCTGCGGGAAGTCAACATAGATGCCAATAATGTGGGATGGTACACGAGCGCGAACATGGGGAACTTTGTCAATTTGAACGTCATCGAGAATCAGTATTACTATCAAAAGGAACTGAATGAGCGGACAGTGGCATTGGTTCATGATATCAGCCGTAGTTCCCAGGGCGCCTTGGCTCTTAGGGCCTTTAGGCTCTCACCTCAGTTTATGGCGGCATTCAAAGAAAACAAGTTCACCAGCGAACAGTACGATTCCGTCCCTACTTTTCCATTCCTTTTAATACAGAATCTGGATCATCTAACTCTTGTTTCGCTCACCACAGGCTCCAGAAATCAAACCTTCGATACCAAGACATCTTCGTCGAGCTCCCCGTTCAAATTCACAATTCCCACCTTCTCACAACCTACCTCCATCAACTCCCAACTCCCACTCCTTCGGAACCCTTGGATTTACCACCATCCCTTGAAGCGTTGACTTCTGGACCTTACGCGTCATCTTCGCTGTTGACTCCCAACTTCGACAGCCTTTCTCTGAGCATCGACCCTTTCTTGGAGAAGAACTGCGACCTGCTCCTCGAGAGCATCGAAACTCACCACACTGAAAACAACAACTTCCAATTCTACCAACGATCCCTTGCCCGCGAGCAAGCCAAGATCACACAATGGCAGGCCAAGCGCAAGGCCGAGAACGCTACCCGTACCCAGCTGAAGCAGCCCCTTCTCCCAGAGGATGAATGGCAACGGCTTTTCAAACTTCCTCAAGAACCAAGCAGATTAGAGACTTTGTTGAATACCAGACAAGTGGAGCAATACTCGCGACAAATCGACGGCTTCGTGGCTGCGACAACAGGGAAGATGTTTGCCGTCAAGGGCAATCTGCTTCCAGGCGAATCCCAGGTTTAAGATTTTTTTGTATCTTGTTTCTAAACCTATCTCTTTCCCCCTTGTGATGATGGGAGGAGCTTCATTTACCTAACTTTCATTTGTCACAACCTTCGGGAAAAAATAAATGCTTTATGGGTCTTGAATTGCATGATCGTATGGCGTAGCGGTTGGAATTTTCCTTGTGTATCTATTCTTCAGCTTTTTTCCTTCCCTTTGAGATGGTTAATTATGAGATTCTATACTTCTTTTGATATGTTTCCTCTGAAACTCCTATCTACGGTTCTAGCTCTTTATTGTTTTTAGTCCGCCACGCGATCCATCTAGATGAACACGAATAGAATCTTATTGTGATACTTTTCCGAGCTATTTTGTTGCGAAACAAAACCAAATGTTGTAAACTGGGCAGAAAACTCAGAGCGATATGAAGGATCAGAATACGAAAATCAGATTATGCATATATAGGAGCCTCTAGCATCTCCCTAGGTATAACCACCTCTTTTGTCTACAGCTTTGATATCTACCTGAGTTGCAATTTTTAAGGTCCTGAGAAAAGAAACGAAGAATGCCAGGGAAAGATCAATAAATGCACATTGTTTATCCAGACAGTGAAGTACAGAGAAGAAGCCAGGAAGCAGACAAGTCCCACAATATGCCTTGCCAATTTCCAACCTTATCCGCCCAATGATTGACCCACCAAAATCCATATTATGCACAATAAACCGGGCCGAGCCTGACCGACCGACCTACCTATGGACGACAATAATGTAACGATGGAAATGTCCAAGCATATCACAGTCCCTACTTGCCATATGCAAGTTAAACCAAGAAAAAGTGCCCAGGAATTGGGGTGAAAGAAAGTGGGATATTCTTGATATGAGGAAGGAAATAATGTAAATAGCCAACAGACGGGATATATGCATAAGAAAGTGAACATTACAACAATAAAACGGAGATAAAAAAAGCAAATTAATAGAGATAACGGGCATAACATCATATATATACGTTAGAAAAGGGGTATTCGGGGTTTATTTGCGCCGAGTGTGGGTAAACCAGCCAAGAACAACAATCGCAAAGGGGAATAAGAGAGACGCCAAACAATTAGTTCAACCCAAAACCAACCCCAATCATACAATCGACTGACCGCATTACCTTGCTTTGACTGGTTGCTTTGAACATGACCTAATACGCAGAGTGGGAATCCAAAAAGAAAAAGCAGAAGAATTAAGAGAGAAAAAACCCCCAACGCAAGAAAACAAACATCAACGCGCAAAAAACAGGTCAAACGATCCAAAATTTCATAATACATAAAATAACACACAGGCCATGACAAGAAACCTTCCATGCTTTAAAGTATTGCTTGGGGAAAAAAGGTGGTACAGGTCACAGAAAAAGCAGTTCTATTACCTGCCCTACCTCGATGGTTGCCTTGCTCGTCTTTGTTGCGGCAACACTAGTATGATGAAGCACCAAGGAAAACTGGCAAACCAAGAGAGAAAAGTCATGCCCAGGAAAATTAATATCCAGAGAGATTGTGTTTCCATCTGCTCAAATTCGAGTTTGCGAAGGGCTCTTCTACAAATTCGTGATTTTTTTGAACCAGCTGGATCTTTTCGGAGTGCCATTGGTATACGATGAATGGCGATGGTGATCGGAAGCATAACGATCGCCATATCGGTCGCCTTCACCACTACCCTCGCTGCTCTTGAGGGGTTCGCGCACTGAATGCCGGAGCTCGTGACGCCTGGGTCGTCGTTCCGTGACTTCAGCATCATCGATGCCATTGTACTTGGAGTGTCGTCGCGCCCTTCGACGGGCAGTACGCCTTGCTTCGTCTTCAGATGATAGGGAATGGGCGTGAGGATCTCCCGGAGGAGCGGGGACGTCGATAACGGTTGGGACAATGGGAGGTGCTTCGGGGGGATCAGTCAGCTGAGAATTCAACCACGACGATGTTTTATCTTTCCCAGCACCCGCTACACCAGGATACGGGACATTAGACGCACGGCGTGAGGATTGGCCGTTACGAGAAGTGTAATACTCTTCCCCAGGCACAACAGTAGATTTTCGCCGTCGAGATTTGGCAGCTTCATCACCAGAACGATGGGAACGATGCCGACGATGATCTGTAGCATATTCATCATGAGAATATCTATCTCGTGGTTTCTCAGTATACGATCGATGGCGCTCTGATCTTACTCGTCTCCCATCTTCCTCAAATTCCTCTACCTCTCTTGCGCGACGCTTCGCTTCCATTTCTCGGATCTCTTCCTCGCGCTGCTCTTCCTCTAATTGTTTTGCAGCCCGGCGTGCTCTCTTCTCCTCACGATGTCGTTGTTCTCGCTCTTCGTCTTCTCTAGCTCGCCTTTCCCGTGCTTCCCGGATCCTGGCTCTTTCAACCTCCCGCCTCTTGGCACGCCGCTCCTCAGCTTCTCTCTCCTCCGCTTCTCTAGCCTCTTGTTCTGCGTGCCTTGACAGACGTTGAGCTCTTCGTTCGGCTCTTCTGGCTTCGGCATCCTCGGCCTCCGTTGTGGGAGCTGCATCCGTAGTAAAACCTTCGCCATCAGTCTCCACTTTAGTTGATCGTCGTCTGTCTCGTCGAACACGGCGGGCATCTTCTTTGTCTGTTTCTGTAGATTTTCTCAAATCTTCCTCACGATAAGACCGTGATCGAGATTGCTCTGGTCGCACCACAGGTTTTCGGAACGAACCAAACAGCCCTAACAAACCCTCTGATTTCTTCGGAGCTGCAGTGTTTGACCGTTTCAAATTTGCGCGCTCTTTTGGAGGGTCGATCACGAAAGCCAAATCCTCAGGGCCAGAGACTACGTCAGGACGACCAGAGGAGCCTGGTTCAACCATGACAATATCGTCATCCGCACTTCTAGGTTTTGGCTGTTTGTAGAACAAAGTATCCTATATTAGTACAATTTGTTCGTTGCACACAAAAGAAGGACGTGGGGAAATGCAGAGAAGTCGTCAAATTACACACCTCACGTTTAGATTTATGCCGACGAGGCTTCGAATCCTTTGGCGAGTCTTTTGGCGAAACTGCTTCAGGTTCATCGCCTCCGTTGACCATAACCAAATCATCATCATCAATCGCATATGGATCAGGAACTCCTGAACAGTTACGGTTAAAACTATACTATGTGAGAAACGTATTCGGATAGCGGTGCGACTTACTGGAGGCGCGTTTTTTGCCATTGACATCTGTTCTCGCGGTCTTCGTACCGTTCACACCCATGAGCTTCGCTGCCTTTCCCGATATTTCAGCACGGCCTTCATTCGGAAAAAGAATACCTGAGTCATCAATGTCAACTGATGGACGTCTAGAGCTTGGCCGAGAAGCTGAGGTACCATTTTGTTTCATTGACTTGGTTCTGACAGGTGGTGCACCTCCCATCATAAAGTTAGAAAAACTCATGCCTTTGCTATGTCGTGGCGGTCTAGCAGCCGTGGCAGGGCGTTTCTCGTCAGAACCAGATGACTTTTCGACATCCTTTTCTGCATCCGAAGGCTTTTCCTTTTTGGAAGCCATGGATTTAGACCTGGCTAAAGCAGGAGGAGACTTGTCCTTTGGCTTCTTCACTGCAGGAGATGAAGCGTCGGTTTCGTCTTTCGGCTTGCTTTCTTTCTTTACAGGTTTCTTGGGAGCTGCGCCCCAGAATCCCCATGAAGAGGCTCCAGCAGTACGTTCTACCCGAGGACGCTCCTTTTTAGCAGGTTTGGCAGTCGCGCGGTCGGGGTGACCTTCAGCATCCTTGTATTCATCGGGCTGAGTGGGGACCGGAGGCGGTGGAGGGGGAGTTGCCATTTCATCTACTAAAACCTTCTTGGCCAGGGAAGCCTTCTTGCTCTTTTTTGAAGTTTTCACCGGCTGCGATTGCGCGGGTTTTGATCCAGGAGTAGGGGCTAAATTAACCATATCGACTAGGTCGTCCTCAAATGCGCCCGGGAAACTACCAGGAACCGAGTCTCGCGGAGTACTCGATTCGTCGAGAAGCGTGGCAGTAGCGGCCGCAGTAGCGCTTTTTTTCTTTGACGTGGACTTACTTGGCACCGTTGTTGTTTTTGTTTTTGATGAAACTGATGCCTTTTTGGATGGGGGTGGATCATTTGCGACTGGCTCTACGGTCGGCTTGACGTCAGGTGGGGAAGCTGGCTGCTGGGGAACAGCAGTTTGCGCAGCGGCCTTTTCCTTCGCCTTAAGCTTCTCCTTTTCCTTGTCCGCTTCTTTTTCTCGCTTTTTACTCTCTTCAAGTAATTTAATCCGCTCTGCGACCGATGTTTTGCCAGTAACTTTCGTGCCAGTCGTCGATGTCGTCGTGGTCCTCGTTGGTGGCGCGCTTGGCGCGGTTGCTTTGTCAGCGCCAGTAGCGCTAGCCGCTTCCAGCTCGCCAATATCAACCAGCAGATTGTCACCATCGTTCCTTTTCTTTTTCTTCGCGCTTTCTTTACTTCCCTCTTTGACAAGTTTATCTTTTGCCGTTTCTATAGCTTCTTTATTTGCTTCCTCTTTTGCTTTAGAGGTTTTGGACTTGGTGGGAGTAGTAGTCGTAGCAGTACCAAAGGTGCCTCCCCAGAAGCTTTTTACTCCCTTAGCAACGGTGGCCTCTACAGCAGGTTCTTCCTTTTCCTTGAACTCATCTGTAACATCCACAACTTCAAACCCTCTAGACTTGGATCTGCTTGATTTACTGTCCTCAACCTTGGATGACTTCGACGTGGTTGTGGTCGTGCGAGAGAGAGATGTTTTCTTAGTTTTCGAGGTCTTGACTCCAGAACCAGTAAATGTGCCCCACGTATCAATGCCTTCGATGTCAACCGCGGTCGGTTCAGGGTCAAGGTCCTGAGCTGGTGGTGTTGGGGCAGGTGGTGGTGGTTCGTTGGCGTCCTTTCCTTTCGTTCCCTTCTTTTTATCTGCAGCAGTTCCCCACACACCCCATGACTTGTCATCGAGCACTGGAGACCTGACAAGATCTGTAGAAACAGCATTTGCAGCGTTGTTGTCATTAGATTCGGCAACGGCAGCAGCTTTATTTTTAGCCTCCCTCCCCTTCTTCCGCCTTTCTTTCGGTGTGAGCCCTGCCCAAGGATCCAGCTTTTCAACCTCAATAAGCGGTTGACGGTCAACTTTTGGCGGTTCGGTTTCAGGTTCCGGTTCCGGTTCGGGCTCAGGCTCAATAACTTTGTTCTTCTTGCCCTTTTTATCCTTGGTACCCTTTGATGCTCCCCAGAATCCCCAGCCATCGTCGGTTGGAGGCTCAGGTACAACTGGGACAGGAGGGGGTGGAGGTGGCTTGTCTGCGGTCTTCGTCACGGCGGCGTCCTTCTTGCTTTTCTTACTAGTGGTGGTAGTATTGGCCCAGCCAAGGAAATCGTCATCTGCGACTGCGGTGATATTTTTGGGCTCTGGCTCTTTCGGTTGTTCTTCGGCGATAGTGTCCTTTTTCCCTTTCTTGTCCTTCTTACTTCCCTTCCCGCCGAACCAGTCGTCAGCGGCGCTTATTGAGGTAGCCTCAGTGACAGCGGGTGGTTCTGGCACAGGGTTCGGTTCTTCAACAATGGTTGCCTTCTTTTTCTTATCCTTCTTGCTTCCGAAACTCCAGCCGCCAAGGCCCCAACTATCACCGCCGCCTGAACCGCCACTAGCCTTAGAGCTCTTGGAATCCACCTTAGTAACTTTGCCGCCATCGCCAAAGTCATCATTAAGCCAATCAAGATCTTCTCCGGCAGGAGTAGATTCAGGAGCAGGTGCCTCCTCGGCCTTGGATGTCTTGCCCTTCTTTTTATCCTTTTTCGACGTCCCGGTATCCCAAATGTCCGCTTCAGGGACAGAAATCTGCTCCTCCACCTTGAGGGGAGCCACCTCAACAAGGGCACTTTTCTTACCCTTCTTACCCTTTTTTGTAGTGGTAGCGGTGAATCCCCAGTCGTCGAGGGGTTCAGCTTCTGGTTGGGCTTCGGGCTCCGGCTCCGGTTCGGGAACTGGGTCCGCGACCGGCTCCTGTGCGACAACCCCTTTCTTACCTTTTTTCTTTTTAGTAGAGGTAGTTCCCCAAATATCGGCTGATTCAGGCTCAGGCTCAGCCGCAGGGGGTGGTGGTGGTTCTGGCGTTACATCTTCAATCCCAACTCCTTTCTTGCCCTTTTTCTTCTTCGTTGAAGTGGTGAACGCTCCCCAATCGTCTGTAGGCTCTGGCTCCAGCGGAGGTGGGGGAGAAGGATCCTCTACTGGCTTTTCTTCTTCCACCACTGTAACTGCAGCTCCTTTCTTACCCTTCTTTTTCTTTCCTGATGGCATTGTTGCAAAAGCACTCCAATCATCAACAGGATCTGGCTGCGGTTCGGGTTCGGGTTCGGCTGGAGGTGGGGGTGACTCCACAATTGACTTTTTTTCTTCTATGACTTCAACAACGCCACCTTTCTTGCCTTTCTTTTTCTTCCCTGACGTGGTTGCCGTAAACGCGCTCCAGTCATCAATAGAATCAGGCTCCACAGGAGCAGGTGGAGGAGCTGGGGTTTCCTCCGCATCCTTTTTACTCTTTTTCTTATTGTCCTTTTTGCTTGCTGGTGTCGCCCAATCCATATAGTTCTCCTGTTCAGCTTTCGTGTCTGGTTCGGGCTCAGGAACAGGGTCAGATATTTCTTCCTTCGGTGGATTTTCGGTGATACCTTTATTTTTTTTCTTCTTGTCTTTCTTACTTGGGATAGAAGCCCAAAAATCTTCAACGACAGGTTCAGGGGCTGGATCGGGGTTCTTGGGAGGTTCCTCAACAGCTTTAGCCTTTGATTTCTTATCTTTCTTTCCCCACACACCCCAGGCATCATCCTCAGCTTCAGGTTCTAGCACAGGGTCTGGCTCCTTGGTCGTTTCTTCAATGGCGTCGAAGGGATTTGTTCCCTTCTTCTTCTTCTCTTTCTTCGTTGATGTCGACCAGGCGTTCCATTCATCCACAGGAGCAGGTTCCGGAACAGGCACGGGGTCGGGTACTGGTTCTTCAATTATAGTAGCACCGCCCTTTTTCTTTTTCTTATCCTTTTTACCGACGACGGCGAAAGATCCCCAAGCATCCTCTGCTTGCTGCTTCTCCTCAGTGATTGCATCACCTGTACCGTTATCTTTCTCATTTGCATCGCCTAAGTCGCCAAAGTCGAAATTATTGGTGGTTGTATTCTTTTTCTTCCCTTTTTTCCCCACAGGAGCCCAGGCATCCAGAGAGTCAAGGCCATCTTTCTTCTCGTCGGTTGCCTGGTTGTCACCAAGACTCAGGTCAATGTTACCGCCAGTATTCCAACTATTTCCCCAGCCGCCAAAGCTGAACCCAGTAGTTTTGTTCGTATCACCACCCCTGTCAAAAGATAAATCTAGCTGTGGAGCACCGTCATCTAAGTTGATATCCTGAAATGAGTTAGGAGGAACCTCTTCAGCGGTCGGCGGATCCGCAGCCTTTAATGCACCGTTAGCAATGCTCTGTTGGCCTGTACCATGATCTGCATCGTATCTTACCTTGGTCTTTTTCCCCTTCTTCTTCTTTGTTGTCGTCGTCGTAAATCCACCCCAGTCATCGTCCGGATTGGCCTCAGGTACATCGTCAGCCCAGCTGAGCGAATTTCCTGCATTATCAACCGCCGCTTCTTCCTTCTCCTTCTGCTCCTCTGCCTCTTTCGCCTTGCGCTCCTCCTCCTCCTCTTTGCGTTTCTTTTCTTCCTCCTCCTCTTCCTTCTTCTTATTCTTCTTTTTATTCTTTTTCTTACTCCCGCCAACATCCCAGGCCTCGTCATCCCCGCCTCCGCCACCGGCACCATCATCACCTCCTTCTCCACCACCGCCAGCATCGCCATTTCCGGCGCCGCCATCCACGTTTCCACCATCCTCACCACCACCCGCTGCATTTCCCTTGTCTCCTGCGTTATCCCCAGGCCAGTTGTCCTGATTAGACTTTTTCGTAGACTTTTTCCCCTTTTTTCCGTGTGATCGGAATTTCGACATGTCGTAGAGGTCAATTAATGGTGATGTATCGGATTTTTCTCCAAGTAAAGACGCATCCTTCTCGTCTTGTTCAGTCCTTTCCGTTGTTTTGGGAGCAGTTTTTGGCGTCTCTACACGGCAGTGGGCAAACTCATCATGGCTCATGTATTCTGGAGGCATGTCTGTAATTACATTGCCGTAGGAAGGAGGTGGGGTGCCGTACGGCGATGGAGTAGGTTCAAGAGAGAGTAACATTTGGGCGACCAACGCAGAGGCATTCAATGATGCGGTGTAGGCCGAGTAGAATAGTGACTGTGTAGGTTAGCATTGGCACGTAAAAGGGAAAGTATGTAAGAAAGAAAGTTGTACTGAATTATCAAAGAAAATGAAATGAACGGTAGCCCACAGGCATGTATTATGGCTTCGCTTGCGGAAAAAAAAGAAAGAGTAAATTCAACCACCATGCATAATCGTAAGTCGTTGTTGCGGGTGCGATAAAGAGGTAATTATATTCGGGTTCATCCAGGGCAATAGAAATTGACTTCATTGGTATATAAAAAGATAAAACGTAGAAAACTAAGTTCCGTACATACCGTTGACTTCGGTTCGCGGTTCACCGTCAAATCGGTCCGGTGCAGCCCAACCTTCAAATCCGCAGACCTTCTGAACCAAATATCGGCGTTATTTCTACCCCCGTTTTGAGCATTGTATCCATTTCGTGACCTCATTATATCGCCAAAGCACCAAATGGGCTTACGGGAAAGCTCTGGTTTGGTGGGGGCAGGTAGGTTGGCGGGCGGAATCAACACAGATCCCGGATTGTGAGGCTCCGCGCCGGTCGCATATAGCATGGCAGCACCGATTGCAAATATTAAGAGAGCTAGCGCATAGGGGTATCTCTAAACTCATGGATGGCGATTTTTTTTAAATAACAAAAAAAACGCGCGGAAGAAGGTATTGGTATAAGAGGCGGTAAGATGTAGTGGGGTCAATTATGGGACGGTGATGTTTGTGTGGAGCCGATTCAAGTCCGAAATCTAGAAGAGAATTGCGATAACTGAAGGACTCAAGCCGCCCTGAACAAAAAACTAGACAAATTTAATAAAAACCACCTTCTTTTGTTTCTGTTGTTAGATAACCAAAACTAAAAAATATATTTTTACGATTTTTTTTTTCCTGTACTTGACCTTCCAGTTTATGTTTGGGAGATGTGGCGTGAACCAGTCAAAAGCTGAGATATCCGATTTGCGTCCTGATGGGATGGACGCAGCAACGTCCTTAGCAAGGGCCCTGTAGGTTTTTGACTGGCTGAGTTGCGATCTTGCAGGATACCAATCGAAAAGAAAACAAGCTCAACACAGCGAAAGATCGCAAAGACACTGGTACTGGACGGACGAGGACCAGGGTATAGAACGTCGACACAGCCTAGCTACACGTTGTCGGATCCAGGCACGGAGTGAGGTCCCGCAAGCAGGGAGATGCAGTTATACAGAGCAAATCAACTAGGCACAAAGAAACGGTGATTTATTTTTGGTGGGCGGGATGATGAATGAGGACATAGTTTGCGTACGAGGCGTAGCAGATATGGCAAGGGGTGAGAAGATGGTATACCAAGTTTTTTGTTCGGCGTAACTGGGGAATGGGTCACAAGGGACTCTGTTGGATTAAAATCAAATACGTCGCGATCAGCACTAGATTTTGTGTCTGGTAGTTCCCGCAACCTGTGCAGGTCTCTGGAGCCGTATCAAAGTCGCGTTAAGTAGCGGATGTACGGAGTACACTGGCCACCAAAAACATGCTCTTCCCAGCTGCTTGTTGGTGTCCCGGCCTGCTCCAGAAGAGTGCATCAGATATTAGAGTCACCAATCCAAGGCCGTGCTGCAGACTGGGGCTCAGGTGGAGGGCAAGGTCGGCAATCTGGGCGAAAGTAGGCTGGTGGGTTGGAGGGTGTGGGCGGGCGGCGATTGGGGATTGCTCGGGACGATACCACGCAAGGAACAGGCCTGGGGGCCCAGTTGCTGCGAAGGCGAAGAGTGACTGGTTGGGATCGTGACGAATGTCCTTCTCATGGGGGTGAACGAGAAAAAAAAAAAATTTATACTCCCATCTCTCCATCTCGTCTTGGAGGCTGGTTGGTTTCTCGATTCGTTAGTTATATTTGCTTTTTCTTGCTCTTGGGGTTTTTGATTAATTTTTCGTCTGTGTATCGTCTTATCACAAGGCAGAAAAATAAGGAACGAGTTTGGAGAAAAAAAGCAAAGAAAAAGCACAGAACAATGCTAATCGATAAGGATCCCAGCCAAGAGAAAAGAATTAAGAATAAAATAAAAATATGTTCAGGCAATAATAGGGAAATAATATCAGAGAAGAAATAACAACAATATAGGTATATTTCTTCGTCCTCTTCTTCGTCTTCTTCTTCCTCTATCCTGTGACGCATTACGGAGCAAATAGCACAAAATCCAAAACAAACCCCCTCCACGAGCAATAAATACTAATTTTCTCGAATAACCAACACGTAACTTCCGACTTGCGACCGGGTTCAGGGCTCGGTGGCTGGGGCGGAGTGGGGGCTCAACAACGACAATCAAACGTCAAAAGCGAACTATATCATAAGACTTGAGAAGAGTGTCCCCAGCAGATGTCCCCCGAAGCACGCCAAAGAGCCTTAATATTCCGTTAAGATCCGCCTAGCTCCATCTAATTCTGGTTAAATCCCGGCGAGGATCCAGCGATGATGTTGTTGCAGCAGGTTAACAAAACCCCACCTCCTACTGCCTGGGACGAAAAAAGGATATCAGCAACACCAACAACACCCAACAAATTCTGTATACTCCTATTAACTAGCAACAGATTAATACTTGCAAAAGGCTGTACATATACCTTCCCGGCTACTTAGACCATGACATTGTCACCGAATCATCCTGGACCAAAAAAATATAAAATAAAAATAAAGAAAAATCTGCAGCTAGTTTAACTTGTTGGCCCCGTCCCCGCCTCTCACTAGCCGCTCTTCACCGCATCAAGAGCAACTTCTAACAGGCTGATGATTTTCTCTCGCCATCACCACTATTCTCCTGCTTTGCTGTTGGTTGGCATCTAGGCAGATCCTACCGCGACTTGCATGTCAAGATTGAAAGTCGCTGCAAGTCAACGTGCTCAACGCGTCCCGCTTGCTTAACAAAATAATAACAGAGAGCAGAGCACAACCAAGAAAAAAAATTTAAAAAAATAAAAGAAAAAATGGGCACAAAAGCAAGAGCAAAGAGAAAATAAGGAAGTTTCTGATATTGGAATCTTTCTAACCTGCTCCGTACCTCCTATTGCTGGAGAGGGCTGCCGGCTATGCTGCTGAAACTCCAATTGCCCCAGCCCAGGTGCCGCCTTCGAACAAGAATTGCAACATGCTAAGCCTCCGAAGGCCTCCTATGGAGAGGTGTTTCCTGGACCCCTTAACCACCGGAGCCGCTAGGCTTGGTACATTACATGTAAATGTTCTGCACATACGCCATTGACGGCCTTGTTTTTAACCAGACGTTCGGGGGCGAGGTGTATGCACTCAAAAGCAAAAGAGGCTTTCCCGCTGCATCGGCCAATCTAAATGTTGATATTAATTTTCGTTGTTGAGCTTCCTCTCTTCCCTCTCTGCCAATGCCCAACGGCTATTTTGACCCTCGATATACGGTTTATTGGTCCTACCTATGAATTGAGTCAATTCGGTACGATTCAGTTACTGAATACTTTTTTCCCTGCTGAGAATTTTAACCATGGCTACAAAAACCCGCCTAGAAAACTATAATGCAGGTTCGGGCTGCCTAGTTGCTCAGAATACAGCTCCTAGGAACAATAGTTTTGGGAATAAAACAAAATGACAAAAATCTGCCTCTCCACTCCCATTGACATATGACCAAATGCTCTGACGGAAGCAAAAAGCCATGAATAACCCCTTCAAAAGGCCGGCGTCCCAATCCAACTATCTATTCATAATTATTTTTCCGGGGTGCCTTAAAAAAAGAAGAGCATGTTAGTTTTTCTTTCCCATACAAACCCCAGGACGAACCAGGGGCTAGATGCGGGATATGGGTCCTTCTTGTACACATCACCACCAAAAAACACGAAGCCCTCCCCTGTTCTCGAAAAATATATAAATAGTGCCACTTACAGCATCCGCATAGGATCCAGTCAGGCAGCAAGGCATATAGCAGCTCACTAGATTCCCACTCATACAGCTTCGAGCAACTTGCGGTCAAGCTGCACTTCAGATGAAAGGGAAAAAAAGTTTGGACAACTGACTTTGGAAAGACCGTCAGTAGAGGAAGCGGTTTTCCGCTACACATAGCGCATGCTTCAGTGCGGCCTATTTTTCCCCTCTGATGCGTGTCACAATTTTCCTGGTTCAAACCCACACACTAAATATCCGCGGAGCGGAGGACCTTGAGTTTCCCACTCGAACTGCGAGCGCCGGCTTATTCCCCCCACTACAGCTTTCACGTCGTCTCAAAAGCAGCTTGTGCCGTTGGCATTCCTGCTTGCTCACGTCGACAAAAGTATTCCTCCTGTCAAGGTACCCGAACAATGGCTTTTCTATCCGTTAGGGCTCATAGGATATCTGTCTCCTCTCTTGAAACGTGTCTAGTGGTCGAACTTTTCGTCTCTGAAAAACTGAGATGGAATGCGACCAACATTACCCCTTGCCCCGGGTCCAATTATCTGAATTGTTTGGATTATTTTGAACTTTAATTTCGATTATATGGCTGTCGTTGCATGAACATCCAGCACAGACGGATGCCATAGATATACCCCCATGCAGACATCTCCATTGTCATCAAAATCCACCCACATTCCCACATTCTCTGGAGTAAGCACATTGCCTCTCACTCTACCGTTGTTGGGACTTGAAAAGCAGGACGGAATGTCAGAAGAAGTTAACAATAATTGTACTTTATACTTCTGCAAACTTCAAAGCAAAAATTTAGCAACCCCCTCCCCCCAAAACTCATCCCCAGGGGCGAAAAATCCAAGAGCTTGGTACTTTCATGATTCAGATAAAGACTGTGGAGAATTGGCCTCTTTTGGTTTCCGCAAGGATAAAGAATTTATTAAGACCCTACTCGTTGAAGATCTTACCGATATAGAATGAAAGGGTATATATATTGCATGTCACCTGGTAAGAAAGAAAGAAAGAAGAAAAAACAAATAGACATATACACTTATCTTCCATCTTTTCCGCTTTAATACAAACAGAAATAACAGCAATAACAGGACACCGGTACACAACAAAAACAGGGTAGAATAAAACTGAACATAAGGTGAAAAAGAGAGAGACCTTGAAAGGAACCATTTCAAGCAAGCCGAACCTATTAGATCTTAGCGACGCACGGATGTCGGGTAAAGCATAAACCGGGGAGAACAGCGGCAAAAATTCAGAATCAATGGGACGAGTGTAGGCGAAGAGCGTGATGGTATAATATCTTATCATACGCCATTTTTTACTAAAATTACAGAGTTTTGTCTTGGAAGCAAGTGTCGTTTACATTGGGCTTGCCGATCTAGATGCACTTGGATGTTCAACCCCATAAAGGGACTTATACTGATGAACGTATCGATCCTTCTCTTCAAGGGCCATTTGTTGGTATTTCTGCGAAAGGTTCTTGTCAGCTTCGCGTGCAAGTCTGCGGGTTGCCAGAAGGAGCGAGGGCCAAAAGGAAACGAGAACGAAAAAAGCCAGAAAATTGACGAAATACTGCATACCTCTTTTTCGCTCGCTGATAGGCCGCGCCATAACTCTGCAGATTTCTTCATCCGGTCACTGGTGGACACTTCTCCACTTGCAGATACTTCCTTTACGAAATGCATATATGCATTCGCAGGCCGCTTTGGCTGTCTATCATCCGAAATTTCCATAAATCCTCTCTTCTTATTGAGCAATCGGCGCAGCTTCCGGCGGGCAGCGTTGGCTTCCTTAATCTGAAAAGGAGTGTGCCTATTCACCCACTCCTGAAACGCGGTTTTGTTTGCAGCCCGGTTCGATTGCGCGATTTCATCAAGGCGCTGGTCGATCCAGTTAGAAATCATGGAGCCAATGGAATTTCAATGGCAAATACAAAGGAGAGTTTCATCGTACCTGGCGCTCTGCAGGGAGTAAATTCTTGTAGGCCTCAGAAACACCCGAAAACTGTTTGTGTTGTTGTTGAAGGAGGATGTAAGCTGTCTCTGGTAGACCTTTCGGAGGATCAAGTGCCGTAACCTTCAAGTTTTCGATCACTTCTCTAGCCTTCTTCTTTTGTAAAGCTTCCTTTTGCTTTTCGGTTAGTTGCTTTCGCTTCGGGGCAGCTTTCACCTTGGGCTTCGCCTTGGTTGACTTCTTAACAGATCTCTTAGCAGTTTTATTCGTGGGCGTAGACTTCTTCTTTGCTGGCTTGGTAACAGATTTCTTCGAAGCTGCGGTACCACCAGTATTAGCTCCCCGGGCAGCTGTCGCATAGGTTTTCTTCGCGAGAATTGGGAGAGTGCGACGGAACAGGCGGGCGTTTGATGGGGCCGAGAGATTTCGAACAAAACCGATAGCAGAACGGTATGCTGGAGCATTGGTAACAGTCACACGAGCTCCAGTGGAGCTGGCTTCAACTAAATTCACACATCTCAGGAGCACACGACCACGGCGCGCAAGGACGAAAGTCATAGTTGATACACAGGAGTATATTGGAAAGGACAACAAGAAATCAACTGGGCATTGACAGGCCACCAAGAAAGTCAATTATATGGGACAAGTCGCGCGATGCGATCCGTCAAACTATTGCATCTAGATTCCCTCCTTTTCGAGATGATGATATTCAATGGCGATGTGAGGTGATGTGATGCTGGAGCTCTGCTGGGAGGGTTCAAGGAGGTTGGTTTGTTTGGGGTCAGGCCGAAAACAGGAAAGCGCCGTTTACACTCCCTCTAGTACTATTTTGGGAATAGCGTTGCCAAGCCCTGGAGATATCAAATGCGGCTCTGTTCCTCATTGCTCGACAAATCTCCAGTTCGATGGCGACAAAACATCCTTGGAACCTCCACTCGTACAAACCAGACGTGTTACCTTGAGCAGCAGGTGCAAAAGTGCATATTTATAGCAGATACCAACAGGATCATTGTTGAATACTTTCCTTTACCCAACACGAGGATTATGGTGGCCACTTAGGCGTCCTCCTTTTTTGCGCAGAGCTAACCGCAGGCGTACACTATCCACATTCCTTTGGAGTTATCCAAGCAGTAATATCTACTCAATCACAAATTTGGCCTGCGAGATGGCTCGGGATACTCGCTCACCATCGCCTGTAGGCAGTACCCACTCGTTAAAACGGAGCCGCAGGGATGAAGACCGGTATGACAGAAGCCGGCGGGATGATGTAAAGGGACATCGAAGGTCCCGAAGTCCCGACGTAAGATTCATTACTATTCAAAATGTCATATCAGCGCGTTATAGCTAACATTTTATATTTTTGCAGAGGCGATATCGTGACCGTGACCGTGACCGCGACCGAAATTCCTATCGTAGAAGAGATCGTTCCCGCGATGAGCATCGAGACGAACGACGGGATGAAGACACCTATCGCCCCAGTAAGAGAGACCGCTCCAGAACTAGATATCGCTCACGGGACCTTGATGATGATAGAGACTATCGTCGGAGAAGTCGCGACAGGGAGCATCGAACCAGGCGAGATGATTCCCGTGACCGGGGGCGGAGAAGACGGGGCGACTCTACTGACTCCAAGCGCGATTATAGACGGGACGATAGCAGAGAACGGGTTCCAAACAAGGGTACAGGTGTGAAGTCTCAAGAGGTCAGCCCCAATCACGCCATATTTAACAGAACTTGAAATTATACTAACATCGATTTACAGACGTCGAAGCCTTCTACGCCAGCTCCTGCTCCCGCCCAAACAGATGAGGAAAAGAAGGCTGAAAGACGAGCCAAATTTCAAGCTTGGAAGGAAAAGGTCGCAGCGGAACGCGAGCGGAAAGAAAAGGAACTTGCAGCATCAGGTGGCGCGCGGAACATACTGGATGAGATTGATAAGAAAACCGCATTGTCCCAAAAGGTCGCGACCCCTGAAACTTCGACAACACCTCCCACAACTACAACCACACCTACCCCATATGCTGGGAAATTTGATCCCAAAGCAATTGCAAAAAGAGCCGCTGCGCCATCTCCAGAACCGTCTCTACTTGGCAAGGATATTGGCGTCCCAAGTATCGCTACGTCCTCTGCAACATCCACTCATTCGACTGCAGGGAACAAGGCTAACAAATCTTCAGTTTCTGCAAGCGCTCCTTCTGGTAAGCAGCTAACTTGCTCCCCTTCCAGTTCCTTCCCCTTCGTTTCGGGTCTAACAAACCCACTAACTTTTACCCCTTCAGGAGCAACTGCCCTAAAAGCCCGAGGAAACATAGGTGGCTTCGGTCTAGGTGTTAAGCCAGCGGCAGAAACAGACAAACCTACTTCCAAGCGAGCCTTAGATTTTGGCGACGAGGAATCGACCCAGAGAAAGCTAGCGAAGCTTCCTGACCCTTCCCTAGAAGATACAGCTGAAGAGAATGGGCACGAGGCAATCAACGGTGTTGGCGAGGACGAAGACGATGACGTTGATATTCAAGATGGCGGAACAGAGGAAGAGAATGCAGCTGCCGCAAGGGCAGCCGCAGAAAAGCGAGAGGAACGATTACAAAGCCAAGGTATTACGCGACAGACGCAGCTCGATGTCCAACCTGAAGGTGCGGCCTCTACCAGCCCCAATGGCGATGTAGCCATGCCTGATGTCGCTCAGAATGCCACTCTTCCTGTCGCAATGGACGTGGAAGAGGAGGAGACTGACCCATTAGATGCATTCATGTCCGGCCTTGCTGAATCTGCTCCAACTCGAAACGGCCGGCACGGCACAAACTTCTCAAAGTCGAAACAACAACAACCTCAAGCGATATTTGGAGACGAAGATGATGTAGATATAAAAACGATCGACCCTGAGGCAGATGATTTCCTAGCTATTACCAGCAAAGGGAGAAAAAAGAAAGATCTACCACCAGTAAACCACGAGAAAATGAACTACGAACCCTTCCGTAAAAATTTCTATACCGAACCAGTTGACTTAGCAGAACTTACGGAAGAGGAAGTCGCAGCTCTGCGATTAGAGCTTGATGGGATAAAAGTCCGTGGTGTTGATGTTCCGAAACCTGTTCAGAAATGGTCCCAATGCGGGCTTGGAGTGCAGACACTCGATGTCATTCGGAAACTTAACTATGAAAATCCCACATCAATCCAATCCCAAGCAATTCCTGCAATCATGTCGGGAAGAGATGTGATAGGAGTGGCAAAAACTGGATCCGGCAAGACGATCGCATTTTTACTCCCAATGTTTCGACATATTAAGGACCAACGGCCCCTGGAGAACATGGAAGGGCCAATGGGGCTGATCATGACCCCGACCCGAGAATTGGCAACTCAAATCCATAAAGAATGCAAACCTTTCCTAAAAGCACTGAATCTTCGAGCGGTGTGTGCATATGGGGGAGCTCCTATCAAGGACCAAATTGCCGAGTTAAAACGTGGGGCAGAAATTATTGTTTGTACGCCTGGCAGAATGATAGATCTTCTCGCCGCAAATGCTGGGCGAGTAACTAATTTACGACGAGTTACATATGTGGTGCTCGACGAAGCGGACAGAATGTTCGATATGGGCTTCGAACCTCAAGTTATGAAAATTCTTGGAAATGTTCGACCGCAACGACAGACTGTTTTATTCTCCGCTACATTCCCCCGTAACATGGAAGCTCTTGCGCGGAAGACATTAACCAAACCCGTGGAAATCATCGTTGGTGGAAGAAGTGTTGTTGCGCCAGAAATTACCCAGATTGTGGAAGTCCGCAATGAAGATACTAAATTTGTGCGACTTTTAGCCATACTGGGTGACCTTTATGCAGATGACAAAAACGAGGATGTGCGTGCCTTGATATTTGTCGATCGACAGGAAGCTGCCGATGGCCTTCTCCGAGATTTGATGCATAAAGGTTATCCCTGCATGTCCATCCATGGAGGTAAAGATCAAGTCGATCGAGACTCCACAATTGAGGACTTCAAGGCAGGCGTATTTCCCATACTTATTGCCACTTCCGTTGCAGCTCGCGGTCTTGATGTAAAACAGTTAAAACTCGTCGTTAACTACGATGCACCAAACCATCTCGAGGATTATGTTCACCGAGCTGGCCGTACCGGACGTGCCGGTAACACTGGAACTGCCGTGACGTTTTTGACTGAAGACCAAGAAAGATATTCGGTGGATATCTCCAAAGCATTGAAACAGAGCGGGCAACTAGTCCCAGAACCCGTGCAGAAACTGGTCAATTCGTTTATCGAAAAAGTTAAAGCAGGGAAGGAGAAGGCAAGTGGTTCTGGCTTCGGCGGGAAAGGGCTAGAGCGGCTCGACCAAGAACGTGATGCGGCTCGCAATCGTGAAAGGAAAACGTATAAAACAGGCGAAGAGGGCGAAGAGGAAGAAAGAGAGGAAAAGAAAGATAAGAAAGACGACCTGTTTTCCAAAGCAGCTTCTGCTGTACAAGCCGCATCTACACCGGCACCAACACCCGGCGTACCTAAGGGTATCGACCTAGACGGCAAGATTACTGTCCACAAGACCGAAAAGCCTGCTCCGACTTCGACGAATAATCCTCTGGACAAAGTTGGCTCCGCTGTGGCTGATATTCATGCCCGATTGAACAAAGCTGGCGTGATGAGGTCCGGTGTTCCTATTGATAATAAGGGACCTGATGCAGGAGCATTCCACGCCACTTTAGAAATTAACGATTTTCCACGTAAGTACTCTCTTTTCCTTTCAGATCCATTCATTTATTTTCAGTTTGTCCCATCCTTCTTTTTGAATATATAGAACTAACCAAGGCTGTCAACTCCAGAGAAAGCCAGATGGGCTGTCACCAACCGTACTAATGTCGCAAAAATTCTCGAGGCTACGGGTACATCCATTACAACCAAGGGCAGCTTTTATCCTGCAGGAAAGGAGCCGCAACCCGGCGAAAACCCGAAGCTTTATATTCTAGTTGAAGGAGACACGGAATTGGTTGTTACCAATGCAATGCGGGAGCTCATGCGTCTTTTGAAAGAGGGAACAATTGCTGCCGTAGACAGTGAATCTAGAGCTCCTACAACCGGCAGATATAATGTTGTATAGAAAATTTGTTGTTTCAGGTTCTTTGTTTCCCCCGGTGTTTCTATCAGTATTCGTATTATGTCAATTGTTACTTTCTCGTTGTTACGGTGGGGTTTCTCTTTGGCAACTTCTGTCTTTCTTTAAAGCGTTTGCATGTATGTCATAAGCTTGGACTGGGTGTTTAAACCTCTTTTATTTTTTGGTGAGCGGTATTATTACGGAGCCTGATTATTAGAAGGAAAATTTTACCTTTTCCACCTCAAGATTAACTTTATTCCAACCAAATGATGGAGCGGAATATAATTTGGCTGAACATATTATACGTGGATATATACTGAATATATTTGGGGGGGTTTTGGTTTTGGTTTTCTACTCGCTAAGTATCATACATGTGCATGGGCTAAAATGACGTAGGTAATATAGCATTAGCATTCCGCCCCAAACGTGATCCCGTCTGCAGCCGAGTGGGAAAAAGCAGTCACTTCTACCACTAGAGCCGTATAAATGCCAATTCAAGGATTGGGAGGTGTAGAAAAAGGGCATATAGTAAACCGGGTTTAAAAAATTGAAAAAAAGATACCTAGCAGCATGCATAATTACAGAAGGGGTGGAGCAAAGCAAAGATCATAGAGCCAGAAAATCCGAAGAAAACAAGAATATAACGCCGTGTTTATGGTTAACGCTGGAGTATCAATAGCTCAGGGGGCAAAAGAAAGAAGAAGAAGAAGAACGTCAAGAAAGGGAACGGGAGCCTGGCAAAACCAGGAGTAAAAAGTGTATGATGGCTCGACATGGACAACTTCCAAAAGAGCGGCCGATGAAACGAAGATAATGTCGAAACTTGTAAGGTCCCGTGGTCTAGTATAATAAATATAACCAGAGGACTGAGTTACATGCGGAATTAAATCTGCATTGAACTTTAAAAATAGAGATAGAGATCACATCTGTAAAAAAGAGCCAGACTTTATCCGAATATGGTCCTGGGTGAATCAATCCCACCTCTTCGTCGCCGCAGCCGCATCCGCTTCCCTCGTGGCACGGTTATGACGACTCGCCTCATCTAGCGTCTCATTTAGGGTCTGTGCCTTCTGCGCTGCAAGCTGTGAGCCTAGTTTGCCCTTCTTAGCAGTGGATGTTTGTTTCGCAGCTCGTTCCTAATGTGTGGAAACGCAAAAAATATTTGAAAGGCCAATTAGTAAAAGTCAAAGGTCCGAAAACGATAATTTAATTATTTTTTTTGAACATTCAAATGTTTGCGGAATTGAGTCCTAGAGGAGGGGAAGTATTGTGGTAATATGCTCATTTGATAGTGGTGAAACTGACCTCTGCAGCCCGCGCAGCCGCATTCCGCGGGTCACCCTTCCCTTGATCCGCACCCTGGCCACCACCTAGTGTCCTTCCTGCACTGGCCCGGGAGGAGCCAACTTTGCGCGGAAGCGAAGCGCGGGGTGCCTGGGGAGGGTTCGGGTTTGCTCCCAGTACACGGCCTGGTTGGGTGAATGGTTCGGTTGGGTTGGCACTTTTGGAGCAGAGGCTTCCCATAGCTGCTGGGGAAGGATGGGAGTAGCCAATTGGATGTCCTTGGCTGCTGTTTATTTGCGCGATCTCGTTTCTGTTTTCTCTCGTTTACTCGTTAAAGTTGGGGCATGCAATCTACCAGGGGTGGAATGGAGGAATGCGACAGGCAGATGATAAGGGCCGCGTAACTAGCGTGGGTGTGGAGGTGCCCGGGAATTAGTTAAGCGATCGAAGCGCTGTCCCTATTATAAATGGGACTGAAGTCGTTAGAAGCGCGGCGTATAGATCTCGTTCTCTCCCTCCTTTGGTCCAGGAGGTTACATCCAAGATACCTCCAGGAACGCTGGAAGGTAGGTTGCAATTAGGGCTTGACTCGCCCAAAAGGAGTTGCCTGTTAGGGCTTAGGGTTAGCCGGCCACTGATCGTCACGTGCCACTCATCCCCCCCAGTTAGCCGGATTAGATTGCCCATGGATGGATTACTAACGCCATCTCTGTTCAAAAGTCCACATCGCAGAATCCGTCAGGCCTCGAGTGTGGGCTCAGACGCCTTGCTCTTTGCTGTTACTGTGTTGATCTTGATAAGGCCCCTCGTGTTGGTGAGCTGCCAGCCGCCAATCTGCTCGCTGTCTGTTTTTCTTTTTTCCTGTGATGCACCTTGGCCCGTGACCACCAAGGTCCTCATTGCGCTGCTTCTCCTTTGCAGCCAGTACGGGCGCTGTAACGACGACAATTGCGATTATTGTTATCGTTATTATTTTTTTCTCCCGCCTTTTCCCCTCCGGCAGTCCCATCAGAATAGCGACTGCAGGATATGGGGTTTGTGCGGCTAGATAATCGGTCTATTTTCGGCTTCGTATTACGCCTACTTTTCTCTCGTTCCAATCCAGGCGCTTTAGGCCCAAACTTGAAGTCGGGACACACAGCACCACCCCAGGATCCAGGATCTACTATTCACCCTTCCTCTCCTTATCCCCGACTTGTCAGCCGCTATTGGCCAGCCATACCCATCTATGACCCAAAAGCAAAAGGAAGGCGGTAGGTTCTGCCTTGAATGCCACTGGGAATCTTTCAAAATGTCAGAGGAGAACCTTTCAGTTGCTCCTAGCTGCGTTGACCCTTCTATGTGTTGGGGTGTTTCTCAAACCGAGCATTGTTCTGCGTACCCCTCATGCCAAAAGGCCGACCCATGCTGCGACGAGGATAACTGTTCTGTTCAATGTTCATCTGTTTGTGATGGCTTTGTTGCTTGTGATGCGTCCACCATTTGTTCGGAAATGCTTTGCGAATCTCAGGATTGTCAGAGCGTTGCCCCGGTCTGCTTCGACCAAAGCTGCATTGGTGACGGCCATGCCAATATCGATGACGGAATATGCGAAATCCTCAATCAAGACAGTTCTTTCAACTGGAATTCCGAAAACCTCCTCCAATCCGCAATCACAACTCAGTTCGGTGGCCCCTTTCATACCCAGCACGACGCTTCGACCAGCGGTTGTCACGATACACATTCCATGAGCAATTTTACTCCATCGGATACACCGTTAGTTACCAAAAACTACGCATTCCAATTTCACGAAGATCAAAATTCTTCCCTACAGCAGTCTGCTTTAACCGAACCTTCAGATTCGTCGGGCTCAATTGTAAATCACACGATAGACTTGTGTCCAACTCTCGATAATTGCAACCATCAGTCTCATTTCGGCCCTGTTTTCTCAGATTGCAATCCAGATGAATTCCTAGGTTTTATACCAATGGAGTTTCAATCGCAATTCCATTCCCTATATCCGCAGTTATATCCAAGGTTTGACGGCGGTTTGAAGCTGCCATGTGAAATGCAACCTGAACATGTACATAAGAATACGTCACACCCAGCACAGCATACAGATCGTCTTACCTCGTCAAGTCCGGGTTCTGCGCAACTAAAATCCAGCCCATCTTTGACGCCACCGTATAAAGGCAGCGATATTACCTCGCCACTCACGAGTCCCCATGTCGAATCCATTAACGAGTTGCATATTTGCAAGTGTATTATAAAAAATAAATCACAAAATACTCTCTGTGGAGCGACATTTCCTGATGCTGGTAAGCTTCAGGAACATTTAGTTCAGACCCATGTTGGCATGGTTGAAGGATGCCAAGGCCATGGATTCTACTGCTGCTGGGAGGGTTGCCATCGCCCCGATGAACCGTTTTCACAAAAATCGAAACTTCAAGGACACTTTCTAACACATAGTAACCGTACGCTTCCCTTCCGTTCTAAACGTTTTGCATGAATTCAAGTTTTTCTTCTCGATACACGAATATCGTCTAACCACCTTTATCAAATTTAGACAAAGGTTTCCAATGCTCCGCTTGTGGGAAACAATTTGCTAGGCAAGCAACTCTGGAACGCCACGAGAGAAGCCATCGTGGAGAAAAGCCATACGCTTGCAAGTTGTGTCAAAAAGCGTTCACCGACAGTAGCGAGCTGAGTAAGTGTTCAAAGCTCCTTCTTCTTTTTTTTTTTTTTTGCCGCTGTCTTCTAATCATGACCAGAAACGCACATGCGAATTCACACTGGCGAAAAACCTTTTAAATGCAACTATCCGGGTTGTACCTTTGAGACTGGAGATGTATGCAATCTTACTCTGCTATTATCGTGTGCGATATGCTAACATTGATGAATGTAGTCATCAAATATGTCAAGCCACAAACTCAGTAAGTTGCCCGGCATCCGGGAGCTTCATGCGATATGTTCTCTACGCTAACGATTTTACCTAGCCCATGGCATACGCAAACACAAATGTAATTTTCCGGGTTGTTCGAAGAGTTTCACACGGCCAGGTACAACCTAACATCTTGCCCATTACTGCCTCATTCCAAAACGGTGCGGTGGAATGAACAAACAGAGTCTAACTAACGCTATAATAATACAGACCAGCTTAAAAGACATATAAAAACGACCCATAAAGAAGATATCAGCTCGTCCGTCTCGCTTTCTTCACCTATTGTCGAACAATTCCCTCTACCCCAATTCGAACCCCCCTCCCGGAATTCTTCTATCTCCGGGCCTTACCATGGCATTGCTATGCCACTGGTAAATGAATAAAAATGCGCTAAAACAATCCTCTACGACCTAATAAACCACGGTCGCCCTTCAAACCAGCACTTGTAGTGCCATGGGGAAACAGACCCAAGTTTTCAGCGCTTCCCACCATACGTTTCCCTACTTCAACCTTACGAACCTTCCCTTTCTCTAGCGTTCTTATATCCTATTTCTCCGGTTATTGGTTTTGGTGTTGGCTTTCCTTCGGTTTTGTCAAGGAAAATAACAAAAGGGAAACGAAGTTACGGCTCTTTTGTATTTCAATTTCACCCTGAATTTCGTTCTATTTTGTTCTGCGTCTCTCAAACCCTTTCTAGCCCTGCACAGTCCGCTACTTTTACTTGCTTGGAATTTTATTTCCCCCCCCCCTTTTTTTTTTTTTTTTTTTTTTTTTTTTTTTTTTGGTGGCGTGTTGGGTTAAGGCTCAGACAGGTTGTAGCTAATCGTGATACATACTTTCTGGGTATTTGGCGACGAAGCACATAATATACTGCATGGGCATGGGTATTAGAAGCTCGCTAACAGTTCTTCCTTCGGAAGAAGCGACATGTGATTATGATGGTATATATGATATATTCACATTTTGCGATGTGCTCTATATTTTATGTTTGCGTGTCTCAGCTAGACCATTTATGCACACGAAGAAGAACAATATTTGATAAGTTACCTGAAATTACCAGCAGAATAATCGCTACCAATTTATCACCTACAATAGTTCTGTGTCCCTATAATAGATTTTTAATTTTACTAAGTATCCATGGATCCAACGTTCAACTTCCGATTAGGACTAGCGCCTCTGATCTGGCTACATTTCGTTCTACGGACAATGGCAGAGTCATGACATAAATCCACTCATCGCAACATATACGTGCAGTACACGTAACGTCCAAGGATAAAAAAAGCTCGGAGAGTAGACTCTCAAGTAGACCAAGTCCCCAAAAGTAGCAAGCAACCGTAGATATACATTTATCCCATGTAACAGATCCAACAGCCAGAAGACGACGAATCCCATTTGCTTGGACCAGCCCGCCTCCATCCAAGGTACCGAGCGATCCGCTCATTCCCTAACACTCTCCTCCAATTGCTCCACCGCATTCCTCAACTCCCTAATCCTCTGCCCAACCCTCCTCTTAATCTCCTCCTGAACTTCATCCGGAACCTCTTCCGGGTTAAAAGTCATACTACTCCCTCCCTCCTCCTCTTGATTGGCTTCTTCCCCTTCCTTTGCCGCCCCACCCGCATTAGACGATGAATTCCAGTCCTGGTTTTCGGGCGATGATGGTGGCGGCCGCTCTAGATATGATGGCTGCGGCTTTGTGCCGGTATACGCGGCGTAGGCATGGTCTAGGTCGTCGAAAGCTTCGCGCAGTGAAATACGGTCGGAGACGGCATAGATAGTAGAGGCAGCGGTGGATTCAGCAGCGATTTCGAGCTGAGTTAAAGGAAAAGTAGATGTTAGCTCGTGGGAACTATACATATTGATGCACTAAAAACTTTGTTGTTTACTTGCCTCATCCTTTGCAATCTCGTATCTGTGTTTAAAGGGGGGGGGGCGCGATAGCATTTTTTGTCAGCTCATCAATTTTCATTCATGGTATTATATTGTTAATTATAACCCCGGGTCGGGGAGAAGAGAGGGAGGGTCTTCGCCAGGTCCCGAGGGGGGGTTGGGTGGGGTGGGTGTGAGGGTGATCCAAAGGATGCTCACAAATCTTGTAGCTCTTGGATGTAATCATCCGCCTTGGGCCGCTCGGCTTGTGGCACAGAAGAATATCTCTTCATTTGCGGCCACGACTGAGCAATCATTACTGCTACCATGGTATTCTTTTGAGCAGAATATAACTTTTTTTGGGAATCTCTGCACATGCTTTGACGATCGATTGTCGAGAAAAGGTATCGAGAGGCACCCCGAAAACAAGGCAAGGCAGTACGTCGCACTGGATGGGAAAAAAACCTCAATGTGCCTATTCTACAGGCATCCATTCCTCGTGCAACTGAAACTATTGGTGGTGGCATTTGTGTTGTTATGTTTAATCTATAAATTGCCGTCGCTAGTTGGATGCCAATAGAGCAACTGAAGAAAGGGTCAACTGGTGAAAATATTTCTGAAAAAAATAAATAACAAATCAATAAGTGACACAGATCAAAGTCAGTTAGAAGTTTAAAAATGAAAACAGAAAAAGTTCACTTCAATCACCTAGTCTGGACCTGGTTGAAGGAACTCGGTATCAATAAAAAAATCTTTCTCAGTCCGAGGATGTTTGGTCTGGCTGTTGTCAAAGGAGCCGATGACGTCAGACTTCCCGCCAGCAATTATCAATCCATCAGATAAGCCAATCCAAGTCAAAAAAGTTCATGATGAATCCAGATTTTGGGCCCAGTTTTTCGGAACCATGTTTCAACTCTGGGCATCCCATCTCAAAACCATGAGGTCAGAGGGTGATATAGGATTTGAACCACCCTGAAAAAATTTTCCGGCTGAAAATTGGAGACACAACTTTCTTTTTGCACCGATCCACGATATCAACGTCCACGGTTGTGTGACATCCACGGATCTCCTTTTTCGTGCCTTACTTGGGCTACTGTGAAGTTCCTGCAAAAGAAATACTGTTGAAATTGTGTCTATTTTTAATAATCATCCCCTCACCCGGCGTCCACTGAATAGTAGAAATGCGAAAAATAAATCTAATGGGTATATAGCCCACCCAGTTTGACGGGAACTGTAGACAATCGAAACTGCGGAAATGCCGGAATCCATACCGGATCGTCCCCGATAAATTTGCGCCTATATCCGTACAGGTTACAAAAACCGTCTTTCTACAACTTGGCTCTACCACCCTGAAGCTTTGCTGCATCTCTCTTCGCCCACTCTCTCATAACCTTGCGTAATATCTTCCCACTGGGAGACTTGGGTACTTCATCGACAACCACCACCCCGCCGGTTAGCCACTTATGTTTGGAAACACGGGGCTTAAGCCATTCTTGGATTTCGGCAGGCGTAACCTGTGAATTTGCTTGAGTTGTATTGTCTTTGAAGACGACATATGCACGGGGGAATTCTTCGTCGTCGCTGTACGATGGAAGTGCCAAGTTAACATGATGGTTTTATGGATTTTTTATCCATTCTTCTTTGTTCCTTTTTTCCTTCTTTGGGATTGAAGAAGGAAAGCCGAGGTGGGAGGGGCTTATTGGGGCAGCTCTTACATCGTCATACCAACGACAGCCGCATCGGCGATGCCATCATGCTCTAGCAACGCAGCCTCCAGCTCAGCGGGCGCAACTTGCAGGGCGTTGACCTTAATAAGTTCCTGCTTGAAATTTTAGGGCTTGATACAGGAGACTTTCACACAGAACAGAAACGGTATACCTTTTTGCGATCGACAATCCAGAACCAGTCTCCTCGTGCAACGGCGATATCTCCCGTTCGTAACCAACCGTCCGGAAGCATTGTTTCGCGCGTAGCTTCTTCATTCTTCCAATATCCCATTGTTACATTTGGGGATCGAATATATATTTCACCAGGCTCGCCATCCGCAACCTCCTTTCCATCCTCATCGAGGAGCTTGCACTCACAGTTCGGATCGAGGACGCCAACACTCCCCGTACTAGTAGATAGGTCAGCTGTTTGAATGTTCATATTATCCCCAGGTAAGGCAAAAACAAGGGAAACGGCGATTTATTTCTTACTCGTCTGTCAACCCCCCAGGAACATGCATCGCCGCCGAGGTTACCTCGGTCATTCCCCACCCCTGCTGTACGGTAACACCGAGCTTCTGAGATACCTCATTCTGGAGTTTGCGTGACAACGGCGCAGCTCCGCAGGTAATAGCCTTAACACTGCTCAAGTCATACTTGGCCGTCTCGGGCCTTTTGCTCAACATGACCATTATCGGTGGCGCGACGTGCAAATTCGTTATCTTATGATCTTGAATAACCCGCAGGAAATCTTCGTATACGAACTTCTTCATCACATATACGGGCACCTGCATCTTCGCGGCCACGATGATGGTATACATCTGTCCGTACACGTGGTATAGAGGCAAGAAGCCAATCCACCGTTGTTGAGGTCCAGTTTCCGCAGAGTAACGCTGCAGGACTCCACGGATGGCCATCGACTGCAGAACGTTGGCCATCACGTTTCGATGGCTCACACATACTCCCTTCGGTAAACCCGTGGTGCCTGATGAGTAGTTTATCGTCGCGACAGTCGTTGCTGCCTCATCACCGTGTAATTCAGGCCATTGGTAGGAATGTGACTCTTGTACGGTTGTGAGAAGACCATTAGTCCAGTCCCTCACACCATTTTTGGTTGAGGTCACCGTTTCTGAGAACTGGAAGAGTTGGTCCGGCGAAATATTGGCCTCCTTCGCAGCAGCAATCGCGGTGTCAACTAGCGACGGATGGACCAGAATGACTTTGGCCTCCGTGTTTTTCATCTGGTACACCATCTCTGTTTTCATCACACGCAAGAGGGCGTCAATATTTATTTATAACTTCGTGAGATGTGCTCGATGCGGGCTTCTTTTTTTTCACACACCTTGCACACTATAATTTGGATTCATCCCACTAAACACCCTTCCCGACCCAACAATCCCCAGGTAAGCCACTGCCACGAATATCTGATTTGGTGAGAGCACTAGCACAACCTCGCCTCTGTTCACGCCGCTAACACCGCTGGAAGCTTTGAACCGCTCCATCCCCATCGCCAACCGCTTTACCCATTGCAGCGCGGCACTGGTGGATAGGTTGATAGAGGGGTCTTCGGAATCTATCCATATGGGTTTCGTGGAGGTGCGGAGAGGAGAATCTGCCGGGAAAAGGAAAGTGAGCAGATTCGAGGAGGGGATGGGGATGGAAGCGAAGGGAGAGTATTTCGGCATTGTGCCAATTGGTGGTTGGCTGGCCGGACTGCTACTAAATATGTATGAAAATTCTTTGTTAATTCTCGGAAGTTAAGAGAATGTCTTTTTTTATTTTTATTTTTATATTTTTGTCAATTCAGCGCAAATAGCCCTGTTTCTCCAAATGCAGGAAATGTGGTGCGATTCAAAAAATTATCTCAACAAAATATGAACAGAATGCAGAAAACCCATCCAGATAAAAAGGTACGCAGCGAGGAAAAAAAAAGGGCAATGATAATGAAAAATGAAATACAGCGAAATTACCATTCCCTTTCCTTTTAATAAATATGAAGTAGATATATATGTAGATGGTTTTCATGTCCCCACTTAAACGCGCTCAACCCCCGCACGCTTCCCCAGTCAAATCGGCGTCCGGTCCGAGCTGCTGGATGCTGGCTCGATTGCCGAATGCCGGGTGGCTGATCGTGGCCCAATTGCTACATATCTTGCATATGTACGTATAGACAATTTAAGCTATGTATCCAGTGCTGCTTGTGTATATTTATTAGTAGCTGTGATGGAAAATAATTAATAAATTTCCTGAAAATAGAGATCGCAATTAGGTGGGGAGGAGCTCGGGGCAGGAGGTTCGCTTCTCAGATAAAAGAAAATAAAATAAGGAAGCAAAGCGCAACGGAGAAGGTCCGAGAATAGCATCATTCAATCACCGATTGTTATTTCGCCAATTTAAAATAAGTAAATTAAATAAATAAATAAATAACTTCGTTGACGGAAGAGGTCCAATAGTTTGAATTGATTTCAGTAAAGCAATGAATGGAAGAGGATAGGGATGTTGGAACATCGTGTTTATGCAGAAATAGATTCCGGGGAATAGGTGGAGAAAAGAAAATATAATAAAAAAAGGCCTTGTCTAACTCTCTCATAATTCATAATCGTAACAGGATGGCAACAAAAAATTAGACATGAAATCGTCCTCATTTTCAAAGGAAAAAAAAATTTTTTATTCACGCAAATATAAACTCAGTACCGTAACAAATTCCCCTTCCCATCATGAATATACCTAGGGGCATCTTTTGCACTCACCGACGACGGTGAATTATAAAAGCGATCACCATCATCTGGACTCAAACTCCTCGTATTACGCTGTTTGGTCATCTCTTTTTCTCTCCTCCCTTTCCTACACTTAGCCTTAAACGAATTACATTCCGCATGGTGATTAGCCGCTTCCTTCCATTCATCGACTGTGCTTTTGATTCCAATCGCTGCTAGGGTGACAGTCGCCACGTCTTTTAAATTATTCTTGGTACGCTGCCTGCGCGCCTCGTCGGGGCTGATCTCACCGTCGCGGAGCTGAGCGTTGCGTTCCTTGCGCTGCTTGAGGCTCTTGACGATGCTGTGGCCGGCGTGAACGGTAGCCATGGTCGCGAGCCCGGTGGTGGCGATCTCGCGTCTCCGTAGTTTCCTATGAGTGCGCTTTTCCTCGTCGGTGCTGAGGGAGGGGGAATCAGAATCAGTGTCATTGCCATTTTTATTCTTACCGCTGGAGTTGCGGTAATTGGTGGCGTGAATAGAAGAAGCGCCATTGGTGCTGCCAGCGATAGGGATCACGGCACGCCTGTCCCGGAAGGAAGAAGAGGAAGAAGAGGGGCGGAGGCGACCTACATCTCTGGAGTAACCGTCGCGGGATTGACTACGACGACGCCGCGACTGATATCTATCTGAATACTCGTCGTCCGAGTCGCTGTAATTGTCGTATCGTCGCCTTTCATGGCGTTTGCTACCGTGGCCGGAAGATTGCTTTTCCTCCCCCAGTCCAAGGGCATTTAGGCCTTTGTTCAGGTACTCCGAAACACTCTGGCTCCTCTTCTTGCTCCCTCGGCTACGGCGCGACCGGTCCGGGCTGCTCTCATTATCCGAAGAATACCTAGAGTGTGCCTCGCGGCCTCGAGACTTTGAGCGGAAATGGTCATAAGCAGACTTGCCGGCGGCTGCCAAAAGTCCGGCAGAAGCGAGGTCCTTTGCACCACGGCCCTCTGACCGGGCTCGTCCACGAGATCGAGAGTGAGAACGGGGTCCATTTACCACACGGTTGGTAGCCAATCCTGCCAGTGTTGACTCAATGAGATGGCGTTTACTATGCTTATCTGAATCACCGTTGATGAGCTTGTTGGCCCCACCTGCGCCAATGGCTGCAGTCAATACTCGCTTTCCTTTCTCGCCAGTCCAGCCTCCAGGTTCCTTGCGGGCGCGGATAGCCTCTGCTGCGCCAGCAGTCAATGCTGCTTTGAGAGTCCGGGCGAGCTCTTTCTGCTTATCCCCACTGTCGCGGTCATGACTACGGGAGCGGGAGCGGGATTGTCGTTGGCGCCGACGGTGACTTCGAGAAAAATCATAATCACGGTCATAGTAATCGAGTTTAGAGCCGTGGTGCCGGCCGCTGTCGCGACGTCTCGACGAGTGCGACTCGGTAGCCCCTCCCAACCCGATAGCAGCCAGAGCTTGTTCACTGAAAGACTTGCGGCGTCTGGGTCTTGGAGAAGGGGTTCTAGAAGAGGAAGAACGGGAGTATGATCGTCGGGACTTGCGATCACGATCACGGTCACCTATATGCCAATTAGCTTTCTTACACGTATCACTTTAGGGGGTGTCACCTCAAACGGTAAGATAGCATTAGAACAAGCCAACAGAATAACAATTTATTGTCGCTGTCAACTTACGTCGATTTCCATAGCCATGGCCGTGAGAGCGTTGATAATCCTCATCTCGAACATGGTAGTCCCCACGACGATCACGACCACGACCGCCAACAGAATGGGTACGCCTCACACCGGAGTCATGCGCTGTTCTCCGCTTGGCGTAGATAGCTTTGGTACCTGATCGGCCATAGCCATAATCCGGACGGTGGCCTCCAGTGTACGATCCCGGCGGGAAATCTCGCTGGATCTCTTCGACCTGGGAATCCTCGGTCTCATCTGGGCGGGCTAGGTCGGCAGGGCCTCCCCAATGGTTATTCGAGGGACGGGAGGTTGCGTAGGACGGCTCGTAAAATTCGGCGGTTTGAGCTCGTCGGCGCTGGGGGTTGTACGGGTGATTCTCGTAGTAGGACGCCATGGCGCAAGAGTATCGCTATTGCACCCCGAAGGGATCCGGTGAATTTTGAAGGTTCTTTCTTCCGTCCTGGTGTCGAAAACTGTATGCTCAATCAGGATAACTAGAGCAGACAAGTACACTCCAGACTCGGGGTCTTTGGGCAATAAAAAAAAGCCTTTTCAATGAAAAATATATATGTAAAAAAATAATAAAGCTAACGAATATTGAGAATAATAAATATCCGGGGCGAGGAATGGGAAGCAGCCGATGGTGGGGCAAGCTCCGATAGATATAGTCTGGTGGCTCTTCTTGTTCGTCTGGCCAGAGTGCGAGGTCTGCCGTGCTGCACTGTGACGCAAGGCGGCCCCGTCTTTTGTTCGTCCTTCGTCTTGGCGATAGTGGGCTGTGGCGACAAACAGGTTGTCAGGCTTGGGGGTTGCGATGTTGGATATCTGAAAATTGGGATAATGATGATGCTGTTTTTGGGGAAGAGCAGCAGTAGTTGCAGAATACTAGTATGCAAAAGGTATTCTACGGTGATTGTTGGTTTTGCGATGATGTCCTATGACCTAGAGATGATGATGGGAGATTTCGGAGGTAGTAAAGCGGAAGGGAATGTTTTATATCAGGGCTTGGGGACAGTAGCAAGACGGAGGCGGTAACTATGTGGCAGCGATTCTGCCAGAGCAGTTTGCCTCGTGAGATGCGGGGCGAGGCTGATTGTAATGGGTCGCAACAACTGTTAATGTTTCGTATAGATTAGAAAGTGGGATCTAAAAGAATAGATAATGATAAGACGGAGGAAGAAATATTTTTTATTCAGGAGAATTCCGCAATAAATACTAGTATCCTTCTATCGACTAATTCTGGCATTTTCTTATGTTCATAAATTTATTCGACAATGACGTCATGTGATAAAAATTTGATCTGCCCTAGCCCTAACTAAATAACAGGAACAGCGAGACATTAGTACTATTGAAGCGAGGGGAGTATCTACCCAGGCGAACTCTTCAACTGTGGTCTCTTGACGTCGGAAAACGCAGGTTATTAATATCCCTACAAACATCGGGAGATATGAGGGTAAATAAGGTGATTCTAAGCTTTTTCCCGGTTCCCCATAAATTTAGTGTTCCCGTCCCTGTCCCCGTCCCGGACGGACTCTAATGGATCCGTGGTACCAGGCCGAGCATATCGAAATTTTTTGGATATGCTCTAAAGTATGTATACCAGGCATCATATATCGTCATACTGATACCAATGGAGGGCGATGGATTTCAAAAGGAAAAATAGAGAAGCCACTCAATGCAGCTATATAGCTCTCATAGAAAATGGAAACTGAACTCAGAAAGGCTGACGGGATGAAACGATCATTTTCAACTACATATAAAGTCGAAAGGCAAAAAGAATAAAACCCCGCCAGTTTTCAGGGCCTTGGCTATCTCATGAGCGCTTATGGTTATATATATTCCCATGCCCACCTGCCCAAAAAAGCCCTTGATCCTAACAGACCCAAAATTATACAAACGGCAGCAGGGTCAATGACCAGAAGAGCCGTAAAAGCAGTGCAAACTCGAACGTAAAGCAGATGACGGGTACACCAAACTTAATAGACGCTCCCAGCACAAATGTGTACAATATCGGATTTTCCTCCAAGTATAACTCCACAGCCACAAAAGAAAAGTCCCTAGCCCTCATACTCCCTCGTCTTGACTTTGAATTGCATCCTCACATTCATTAAACCTAGCAAGGGTTATGCGCCTGCCATCATCAGCAGGTTCACCATGAGTGTCCCAGAAACCAAAAAGAGAAAGAAAAGAAAAAAGAAAAGAAAAGAGGCCCCGGCAACGAAGGAGTGGGAAATGGGAAATGAATAGAAGAGGGGACGATAAAAAAATTCAAGGAAAATGATGCAAAATTAAGCCATTGATACGAGCGCCGATAGGCCAAGAAGTTTGTATGAGAGCTTCATACATTAATCTCAAGGCTGGGGCAGAAGAAATTAACTGAGTGGGTGAAAAAACGATAAATATATCTATAAAACAAACTACAGGCGCTGGGTGCGCTCAAAGAAAAGCAAGAAATCAAATAGACACAAACATGGTTGACTCCGAGGCAGAATTTGGGACGAAACGTCGCACCAAACGGACAACAAAAAATGAAAAAGGCAAATATGAAAAGCAAACTACAGTATCATGAATAGATTGGGATTCGGAAAGAGATAGCTGAAACGTGGGAGATTCCAGATATCGAGAGGCATAACATACGTGTCAAGGGGAACTTATGTTTGAGGGTTCCATCCTGTGTTGGACTCTGAAGCAACTAAGATCCACGCAAGAGGATGGTGGGGAACGAAAGACAAATGGATCCTTTAAATAACTAAATTGTTCTTTCTCCCTCCCACCTCTGCAGCTAACTGTCGTGCGTCGCTAGTTTTACCATTACCAGATTGAACTGTGTTGCAGAGTTCCACGGCTGAAATTAGGTGAGAAAAATTTACCAAAATTTTTTTCTCGGTTGTTGCTCTAAATACGGTGTCAATCAAAATCCTTCGAAATTTTTGTTTCGGGTTCGGTCTTATTGTGCATGTTTACTCTTCTTTCGTCTTCGACTTCGTTTATCCTCGGTTCCGATACCATGACAATGCCGGGAAAGCGGAAAATTGCAAGTCGACAAGAGGGAAATGCACGGGTCGGTGGGAAAAGAATGATGATGAATTGAAAGGTAAATAAAAGATACAAAAGAGAGCAGAAAACACACCAGCCAACCATTCGCCTTCGCCTTCGCTATTCCAGTGATTTTTTCCTGTGCGGGGGGTATCTTCTATAGATGGGGATATAAATAATATTTTAAAAAAAATCAAGAGATGCATAAAATAAAATGAAAAGAAAAAGTTCGCTATAATAAACTTCAAGCGTCGTTTGTACGTCATCTTAATACATCATCGTCGGTAGCGGTCCATTTTCGATTTCGCGGCAGCTATCGCGAGCGCATCCAATCCTCCCGTAATGCCGTCAGATCGTGAAGTCGTGGATGATTTTCGCACAGACTCCCCCCGGGACATAGGCGACTGAGTCACTTCGTTTAAGGAGGTATGTGACCGTCCTCCATAACTACGGCTGGTCGATCGGCTTGAGGCTTCATCCGATCTGCCATCGGCAGTTAGGGAGATTGGTGACGCAAGACCGAGATACTCGTCCCTATCATAATGACTTCTGCCATTCCAATCCACTGGAGTAGCATCCTCATCGCCCCTTTTCAATGACACTTCACTCGATATCGATAGGCGATGAGTCCTTCGATGCTGTTTCATATTGTCTTTTCGAGTAAACGCCTTATTACAAACTGGACAATGTACACCCTTCTCGCCCGTGTGCTTCTTGCCGTGTCGTGCGGCGTGCCCAGAGGTTGTGAAAGTTGCGGTACAAGAATGGGACGCGGCGTAGGGGCACGGATACTTATTTTTCTTGTTGATTTTAGTTGCTCGCATGTCTCCGGATCCATTAAGCGAAGTTTGTGGTGAGGGAGGGTCTCTATGGGGAATCTCGCTGTGTGTATTCCTTTCAATGTGTAGCTTTTCAATCGGATGAGAGTGCTGCGAGCCACGACGGCCGGCGGATGCATACGGACTAACAAGATGGCTTGGGGAAACCTGATGGCTGTAATAAATGGAATGCTCTGGAGGTTGACTCAGCCCGTTGCTATTATGGTGTATGCTGGAATCTATACGATAAAGACCAGGAGATCCGGGAGGTAAAAAAGCCTCTTCTGCCCGGATATTGTGATGATATCCACCCTGCGGAGGCCATTGGCGAATCTGCTGGTGGGTATATGTAACTGCCTGTGGCCGGTATTTTGCAGCTTTGGAGGGTCGAACAGCAAAAGAAGGGTTGTCGTCGTTATTCAGAATAGATACCATGCTGGACTTGCGAGGGTCCATATCTTGGTCGTTTTCGCTTTCCTTTCTTGGCGAAGAGTCGCTTAAATATAAAATAGGTATATCCTATTTGCACAAACGAATGATTGGGGAATGAATCTGTATCGACAGATTAGAAACCCATGCAAAAATAAAAGTCTGGGAAGAAAGTCCCAGAACAAAAGGCAAAGCACGTACCAGCTATATAAAGTCGGTATGTTTCTTTGTTTTGTGTCACTGCCCCCGTGGGGATCGATGTACAGAATTTGTTGTCCGCCCGCCGGGCTGTCTGGCACGGATTCTGGCTTGATATTGGGGCAGGGGGAGGTATGTTCTCTCTGATAATTGACGAAATCACCCGCGAGATATGATAACGTAGCGCAAACGGTGGGGATGAGAGTTATCCACAAAGGATTTAGATCCCGAGTTATAGGAAAATTAGGGAACAGGAGGATAATGAAATCGTTTCGTTTTCCGAATGATATCACCAGAGCAGCAAGTGACGATAATGAACAGGTTCAAGAATATCAAAAGATGAGAAAAGGTAGAGGGAGTACAATCTTGGACAGAAATTCGAAACCAGGCCAAAGGGAGTTGCAACACAGGTGACAGAGGGGGGTTCGTGCACAATCAGGTTAAACGTCAATCAACGAGTGGAAAGATATATATCAACAGGAGCCATGCACAGGAAAAACACAGGTCTGGAAAAAGGTAGGTTGGGATGAGAATGGCTCTTGTATGCAGGTGCACCAGTCAATGCTAAATACCACCAACCAAAAAAAAAAAAAATAATATCAATAATATTTATTCTTTCTCTTTTCTTATTTTTGCTCTTTGAAAGAATAAAAAATTAATTTAAGTCCCAAGTAGAGGCGAGCACATGGAGGGAGGCTAAGAGCTCAAATAGGATCCAGAAATTATCGGAGACGTGGAAGGGGGGCCAAGGGGGATGGAAGGGTACATAGTCTGTTTTGGAGGAGGGATGCTAGGGATGAAACAAGAAGGTGGAAGATCCAAAGGCGTCTTCAACAGGGCCATGGCAAGATCCATAGCAAGTAACTGGGTAGATAGCGTTAGCGCTGAAGCAAAATAATAATAGTGCACCTAGAAACAAAAGAACCCTCATCAACGTTCTAGAGAGCTGGTGTGCGCCAAGGGGAGATGCCAGGAGGCTCCAGGTGATATAACCTTCACCAATTGGAGGCTGATCATCAAAACGCGAGTCTTGCATGTGACCTCCATATGGGCTATCCATAAGTTCCTACCATTGACCGAGAATGCGACGCAAAAGCAAATATAGCATGAGGGGGCGCAAAGCCTCCCAAGCTCCCCGCATCATCGGAACTAGTCCTCGAGTCCTACTTGTTATACCAAGTTATCAATAGTAATCCGAAATGGTAAAGGATAAATGGATAAAGCTGGATTTCATTCCAGGAATTGTTAAAATACCCAATCGGCCGCATCTTCTATCAAATTGCGAAGGAAATAGGAGCACAATATTAATAGCAGTACAGGCCAACGTGCTCAGGAACCAGGCGAAAACTTGAAGTTAGAACAGTCAGGAAATGTGGTGGGTGTGGCTGTTGGAGACACATGGTAATTCATGGTTCAATAATGACCTCAGACCAATCTCTGCAAGGGTTTAACCATCTAATGGACCAGCATGAGATGATTGGCATTGTGATGGGCTAGAATTTTGCATTGGGGTCCGTCAGACAGCCACTTGCTGCGGCTGGAATAATGGAGCTGTCCAAGTCATCTTGACACCAGCCATGACGATGTTGTCAGCTAGTTCATTCCCCTTAGCGGGTTTTGGAATTTCCGCTCAGGGGAATTAATAAAATTCTCCATGGAGACAAATGGTTTCGCATTTTTGCAGTTTTGAACGTGGCTTTCGGGGGCTTAAGGCTGCGTGGCTGGTATTGGTGGGCGGGTTGAGAGGAAGCCCTGCCTATTATCCCAGTATGAGGCTAGCGACGGTTATTGTTATTATTATTGGGGTGGAGCTTTTGGCGACATTTGGGAACATGTGGTAACATTTGGCATGCTTCCTGGGAGTCTGGCCCCTGGCTTCGGGAGTAGTTAAAGGGTTCCATTCAGGTGGTGGTACTCACGAAGATCGCAAGTCTTCGTGTGAATGTATGTGCCCAGTCTGCTCCAGTTTGTGATAATTACCTTAGCCCTTGGCTGTTATTCGTTATTCCGCACACATCTGTTTGGCTTTGCAGCACACAAAAGTAGTTTGCAATCCGGGCACGCCGCCACTCCCTGGTTAGCTCATGGTGACCCCTCTGACTCGGAAGGATCCTTGAAATTTAACTGGCCCATACCCGTTTAAGTTCTCTATCCTTGGGGCACTCCCAATGGCGATCCTGAGGACCCTCAACAGAACACCTCGATTACAAGGGTCCAGCTGTGGGCGTGCCAATGGTGATTGCCTGGCCGGAAATGGCGACTATTCTAAGCCCCAAGAACCTGGAGACTTTTACTTTAGATCCCATGCGGAGGCATTCTTGCCGCAATATGAATCGACATCCATGAGAGATCGGGGTACTCCTGGTAATATGTATCGTATCTGGCAAAACCAACTAATCTTATCTCCGAATACAGAATACAGCACTTAGAATTGGCAAATAATTGTGGTGCGCAAAAACCTTAAAAAATAACGAGAACGAAACGAGCCCATAGAGGCGGACTGTTACGACAGATGCGAGGCTTTCGCTGTGACTATCACCATTTATATTTGTATGTCCCATAAATAATGTTTGTAACCCCTGCAGGCTTATATTTTCAACGTATTGGTATTGTGGATTGTAGAATTCACAGGATTTGCGCCAGCGAAATGGGCCAGCCCTGAAAAGTTACCATCAACTGGGCCCCGGGCATTATAGTGACAGTAGTTTTTGTGCCAGAAAAATCAAAAAGTCAAGGAATGGACCAGCACCTGACTTCCGATTATTCTTCGAATTTACATACATATGAAACTGTGATCGGGTGTGTTACATAGGACTGGCTTCTCACCATTTTGCCTGTCATTTTCTACTGAGATTCCCTTCCATCACGGATTGACATGCGCAAAAAAACCACATTATTGCAGAACGAGATAAATTTGCGACAGGACAAGGGTCACACGTGAGATTTATGCAGGACAAAGAGATCCACATTCTCTCTGTGGCGCTCTGGCTCCCTACTCTATCTTCTTCCTTTCTTGCATTATGGACTCGCAAGTGCGTGTGCCATAGGGTATCCGATCCCAGCTCCCAACCATTTTCCCTAGAATAATAATAAAAATAAAATAATCTGCTTTTCGGGGCCATGCTGTGCAAGAGTTTCTGGATCGTGTGATCCATCTTTGGTAATTCGGGGCTCTGGCCATTTTATACTATTTATCCCTTGGTACCGTTGGCACGAATCGCCAACCTCATCTTGACATCGAAACATATTACTGGTTCTGCTGCTACGCTTCTTCTGTAAATTTCTCCCTGAATGCAGGAGCCTCGGGTATCGGGCGTGGACGACTTGTGATTCGACACCAAAACATGGACTCGTCTGGGAGGGTTTTCTTTTCTTTATTGCTTTATTTCGCTCTTTATGCTCTATTTGGTGGTAACGTTCCGAGAACGCGCGAATTCCACGAGCAGTTCAAGCAATCTGCTTGGGACGAACGAAAACCCCTGCCGTCCACTGAGATCATGGCCTCATAAACAACCGCGCTGAAGAAATGGTTTGCTTCGTGCTTTTCATTGTTGTCCACCCAACCCGGCCACTTGAGCAGCCAGGATTGGAAAGGAAGATTTTCACGTACCCTCAGAGGAATCAACGATACACAATTTCTAGCCTGCCTGTTAATCCGGGAATGCCGATCTCGCCCGTTCATTCGCTGGTCAGCAGTTCGTTTCTAAACACTGACGATGCCATACTCTGTAAACTAGATACCACGTGTCCAAAGGCGTATTTCAAATTTCAAGAGTTACCTACCTCGACGAGACTCCAATGTCTCGGTCTCTGAATTTGTATTGTTGAAAACCTTGTGAAATTTGAACATCCGACTTGCAAATTAGAGAGTCTACCCTGATCTTCCAGGGTCTAGCTGAATTGTTCCCCACAAGGTGCACTGTGCGGATCCTTCGTCGTATGTCATGTCACGAAGCCCTAATCCGAACTGGTGGTCGGACACAGCTGGGGCAATGAGCAGCGAACCAATGTAACGCAAAGTATCAGTGACCCTGCAGCTCCATATAAATTACTTCCGATTTCTTGTCACTCGAGACGTTGAGTGTGTGAACAAAAGAGAAGTGCTCAGGATACTTGCCTGGGTGGCTGTGAAATAACTACTCGCTCTGTAGCTTATGAAATAAGGGCAGAAAAAAGAAAATAGAACGAAATAAGCAAATCTTGATTTGATCAATCCCTGCCTTCCTCGCAGCGCTAATGATGCACCCAAATACACGGCTAGCAACAGGGTCTTTGACGTGGGGTGGTTGAAGCAAACAAAATGGAAAAAGCAAAAAATTAAATTAAATGGGAGGGATCAGGACGATGCTGTTCATGATCACTGGTCCATAATAATACGAAATAGCTTACCCATCTGGCCCCGGATCGTACCCTGAATATCTCGGAACCCAACATAACGTTTCCTCCACAACAACTGTGCCAGGTAATATTATTAAATACCTAAACCATGAAACCAACGCAGTCTCGTCAGTGTCAGTGGAACAACAGAAACTTACCGTGATCTGAACCCCCTGTTTGAACTCCACTCTCCGGTCCCTGAGAAGCAGCGAGCAAGGATGTCGATATCTTCTCCAGGTGAAAGTTACCCACCTGGCCCGTATCCATATCCCACGCCCACACTCGCCGCGGCTACATTTTCGTTAACATGCCAATATGGATGTCCAAAGTCCCGAAGAGCGTCCGCAATTTCACAGGGTTAATGTATGTATTCGCAATATGGACAACAACCCGTCCGCCCAGGATCATCATTTGGAAGTACGACGCAGCATTCTCATATTCATGTTACTGGAGGTTCAGAAAACACAAGCGTAAGAGCTCAATTTAAGCGCGTCATTCTGTTGAAGCCTAATACTCTCCTTTCCCCCACTCCGACCTTTAATTCGACTTAGGTTCCCAATCAAAACAACGCGTTCAGAAAACCACCCTGCTACTGTCAAGCAGAATCGTGTTTAGCTTGGTAGTCATGGCACTCAAGAAATAACTCCAAGGAATTTCGCTTTTCTAATTTCCAATCTTATGTGTTGTTCACCTGTGGCTATTATTGCTCTTTCTCAGACCGTCGCCGTTTCTTTCGCTGTAGGACCTAGTTTGTATGTTAAGCCGAGTGAAACGAGCTAAGAATGTCCAGGCTGCCATGGAGCTTAGCCCTCAACGCCCTGGCAATACCATCATAGCCAGTTTGGGTTATTTGCGTATCCTCAAAACGCTGTGCTTCCCCCTCGTATACCGGTGACTCAAGAGTTGCTTGAAAGATATATTATATTATTTTTCTTCGCTACGCTCCGTGATCACGTTCGGCTTTTATTTACTCTTACATCTGGGTTCTTTTTGAACCCGATGGGAATGCCTGGCAAGCTCCAGTGCCGCCAGATATGGTTGGCAGATCGAGGCGCAAAATATTTGTGATTACCTAGTAAATCTCGTTCATCCAACAACGCTTTTATTTAGGAAGCGGAAGAATAAGAAAGAGAAATCTGGTGTGTAGGAAACAAAGGTCTTCTCAAAAAATTCTGTTTACCTAGATCTCCATCCCCTGATTGACAGCTGTCGCCTGCAAATAGCCTGCGTCGCTGAAAAACGCACTGCTATCATCCGCATCCTAGTCTGTCTCAGAATGAGGTCGAAAAAGGTATCAAAAGCCTCTTTTTAGTAGTGAGAGGCGACTCTTTTTTTATCTTAAGAAAGCCCAGGTCCAAGTTTGTATATCAGTAGCCAAGAATCTCAAAACACACCATCCCTTGTTTCATACTGAGTAACAAAAAAGAGCCGAATCTCCTACGTACATACATACATACATTCCAATTCCCCCTATCTTGTCGATTGTTGTACATGCCTGAGGGCAATGTCATATCGACCACATGCGTTTTAGACGCTCCCTATGCCGTTTCGAGTCCCCTTCCCCGCTCTCTTTACGTATTTTACACCGAATAAAGGGAGGTTTATTCCAAAATTCCTTCTACGAAGAATTTATTACGATTATGAATTAACGCTGACATTCATCACCAACTGCTATGCAATGTCTTTTCGCTTATTCTCTTGATCTAATATGTTAATCTATTCGTCTCGATGAAATGAGTGTATTGTGGTTAATTATTACATATTATAATGATGTTAAATTTGAAGAGCGCGTCTGGGTAGGGCAAATAATTACGACATACCATACCTGAGAATAATAAAGAACAGAGCCTCAGGTACATGACAGATTTTTACTCCATTCCACATCCATCCCATAATCTTCCAGAGTCCTTTTCGTTTTGCCTTGTCTTTTCTTTCCCGACATACGACTAGTGTTTGTCAAAAAGAGCACCCGCAAGAGCACTCACAAATTCGGCCTCAGTGATCGAGGGTTCCCGACCTTTCCTGAAAACCTCTTCGCATCGACATGATTAAAAAGGAGACTTGGGAATTATTGATTGAACGGCTAGCGGGCAGCTGCTACAGGTAATTGCCCGTAAACTCTGTAGCGGTTACTTGGTAATCATTCTTTTTTCACCACCTCCGTCACCTTGGAAATGGTAACAAAGGGTGGAGAATGTTCCGAGCTTGGAAGGTACATATTGTTATCGTCAACCTTTGTGTTTTGAGGTCATCGTATAGAACGTTGGTTTTCTCTCAACTTGCGTGTCAGCCCAAAAAAATTCCCACCCATCTTCGGCTTTTCGATTTTGGCGCAATATGTTCTGGCGCGGTCTGTTCAGGAGTTTCCTTCTGGCATTTTCATGTTGATAAGTATCTGGGGGTTTTGACAGCACAAGGTGGCATGAAGATCGTACACTTGTGGTGATTGGCGAGCGTTCCTTACGGCCGGAAACCAAGTGGAAAAGACGCCATTTTGCCCGTACACACATGAGGCGCCCATATCTTCTGGCGTCGTAGAAACATCGCCGATTTTAGGTAAGATTCTCAAACTTTGACGCGGTCAGCTCTGGAGGCTACGGTTTACGCTTGACTGGCTGTCCAGGTAGAGTTCATCGGAAAACAAAATTCTTGCACATCAAGCCACCGAGTCGTCAATTGGTTAGAGAGAAATCCGTGGTACTCAGCCAAGGATGGAGACGTAAGAATATTCCTTTTTCTTTTGGTGGGCAACAATGAACTTTGCTACACGGGATGCCCACTCAAAAACTTGCCGAAATGAACTTGGCCACCTGTGCATGTCAAATTTCTTTCCTCAAACTTAGCAATTGCCGAACAAAAATGTTCCAATCCCCAGTTCTTTTGCCACTCTGATCATCCTTCTCTCTGCTGCATTATCCACTCTACAGGGCCTAAAAAAGGATCCGCGGCGACTAAAGCCGTCTAATGCAACGGAGTGGATTCCAACTGACTGCTGCATCTCGTGTTCCAACGCTTGTCCAGGCAATATGCCTCCAGAAACTATATGCTCCCTTGGCTTTCCCGTATTGCAGCGTAGGGAGTCCGTGGAAAAGCAGGCATATGGGTGCTCATGCCTGGCACTTTGCGATGAGAGCGACCCCAATTCCAGGGTTGAAGTCATTTAGGCCAATCAAATTCAAGAACTGACCACCCAATGATGATAAAGCTATGTGTGGGTCTTTCTCAACTCAGAAGTTTAATTTAACTTTTACGCTAAACTCAGTATGCTAAAAGTACCGAAACCTTCCAAAGTTCTGCACCTTCTAGAAGAAGCCTAATTAACAGAAGAACAGCCCACCTCGCCTACAAGTTTTAAAGGAGGACTCCACTGGGCCACAACCTCAAACAGCCTTCACCAACCTCCAGACACGACCCCCTCTGGGCACCAAAATAGAGAGATTTTTTGCTAAGTTCGGGTTTTCTGGAACGACTGCTAGTGACTACTTTTTCTTGTCAGCACAAAAGAGATATAGGATAGTCCAACCATTCTGGGTTGAACTGCCCCAGCGGAATTATATAATAAGGAATTCTATAGGAGAAACCACCCGGAATCATGCACCTACCTCAAAATATCACATGAGGCCAAGGTATTGTTTCTAACGCCTGATTGTTGCATCTCAAGGTTGGAGCGGCTGAGGGGTTGCAACATTATGTCTTCCCACTGCAGCCCAGATACAGCAAAATTCCCGGAAACTCACAAGAATTCCGTGAATTGTCCCACCTCCACTCTATTGGTTAACTTTGAGGATGGAGGAATGCTAAACTGGCAAGAAAGGAATGTGATATTAAATAAATAAACCGTCCCAATCGCACTCTCGCGGTTTATAGCCTCTATTGCGTACTTAGGTAACTGAGGGTTACAGGACTTAACACTCATCTCAGGATAGCCCTGAGGCGGTCATGGAGGTATAACACGGGTGTGGGATAAAGTTATGTTAGGAAATATCACAGCAATATTTATACATAGAGATATCAGGGCCCTATTTTTTAGTTCAGCTCGCATTCAACTCAATGGCTCCAAGCATGAATTCCTCATTTGAAAGTCACCATTTCTCTGGAGTCGGAACCTATAGTAGCAATGTGTATGACGGCCGTTTCATGAACAGAACTAGCGTCATCGGCATATCTGACGCTCTTCAAGTGTCGGCTGCGGTACCCATGTCCAAATCTGTAAAAATTTTGGCGAATCGATTGGACTTGTGGGGAGAGCCCCCTAAAAAAAATTAAAAATAGAAATAAAATTTGCAGCAGTGTTGGCTTCTTCGCATCCTAATTCTAACAATGTACCGATGTTTTCTCTGTAAAGAACTTGAATAATGCTGGGCATGCAAGGTTCCTTAGGGAGTCAATTACCGATGATGTGCAGAATATATTTAGTCATTTCGGCAGCTCTACTGTGCCCCTGGTACCATCGGAATCTTTGATATCGCCTTTCTTTCCGATCTGGAATACAAACAATGCCGGCATATAATTGCTGGCCCTCCTTTGCACGCCGGCATGGATAAAATAGCCAAGATTACAACCAGCAAGTAACGTAATGATAAATCACACCGTTGCGAAGTTGATACACATCTGCATACGAGGAGGGCCTCGAGACAACAGAAAGTGTCTTGGGGGGGGGAGTTAAGCGGGATAATCTTCCAGGAAGGCTAGCGTGCACTCCGTATTCTAGCCGGCATTACCATTATGTGAAGCGAGAAAGTTACAAAAACACCTGTCCTTGGATTGCAAGAAATGCTCATGTGCATTGGCAGAATGACAATCGCAAAAAGGGGAAGAGGTCCTTCTACTTTTTATATCTGCAGCCAGGCGAAACGGAATTAAGACGATTTTCGAAATTAGAAGAACTCAAAGTTAATCTGAGCTACCATCGTCTGTACCAAGCAACATGGACTGCCAAGTCCTTTGTTCAAATCTATTTCTAGTACAGATTACTATGCTTCCAACTGTTCACTTCACCTGCTGGCCCACCATTTCGCAGCCCCCCATCTCATCACATTTTACGATGTCACGTGTTCCAATCACTAACAATTAGGCGCAAATAATCTCAACCGTTGCTGGTTGCATTAAGATATTTTTTTCTTTTTTATTTTAGCTGGTTCAAGTCATTTTGACGCCAGGAACTATTCCAGACCCTGCACTAGTGCAGCTAAATTCTTACATCTCAGCACCGTTAGAAGCTAGCAGCGCGTGACCAGCCAGGAGGTCGCTTCGGACATAACCAAGAATTGTGCCAAAACCTGCATCATGCTGCAGGGGGGAAGTGAAGTAGAATGGTCTCTGCTTCTCGCCAGTTGCCAAATCTCTCGATGCGCGATAGGCTTATCTTTACCTGCCGTTAATTGAGGCACTGATTTCTTTGCACCATCCACTGTCACGCTAATAAATACCCATGGGGAATGCGGAGATGGCTGAAAAATACTGGCAGCGATGACTCGGTCGGATGGCACACGTTGCTTGACTCAACCCCACAACTCCCAAAACTTTGTCTTGGGGGAAACTAGTGATAATAACTGGCGTAAGAAGGGGAAAAAGCAGTTTGGTTAGTTTCTCCTCGAGTCCCTGGTATTGAAGATCTCTGCACAATCAAGACCTTAAAAAACCGCGGATTATGGGGAAGGGTTTACGGCAAATACTGCACAGGGCAAGGCGTGCGATGGCCCAACCAATTCGCCTAGCGATCCGCGCCAAATCTAACCTGGAAAGGCAGGTACTCCAAAAGCTTGCTATTGGACATCAGAAAGGGATTGATGGATATGGAAAATATGCCGAAAAGATATGCTCGGTTAGTATGCTAGCTCCGCTTATCAGCCACTCTTGCACACACCAAAACCGAAGGCTCTTGATAAAGCCAGGTGAGCTTGTTTCCCGGAGTTTGCTCTGGGCGAGCCTAAGGGACGCTTAACTGGAAGCTGCCTAAATGGCAACATTCTTGAGGGTATCTTTGTTTGCTTTTGTCTCCCCGCCCCAAATCTTTTGCACCAACCTCCCAAACATTGGCGACTGAGAGGCGCAGAGAAATCCGTCGTCAGTATACCAATGTTGCATCGCTAGCGTCCATATTCCGTATACTATTGGTGTTATCGAACAATTTGCCTACTGAGCTTTGAAATTTCTTTCGTCAGGCCGTTCCTGCTTCGTGTTCCAATCCACAGACGATATCGAAGTTCTCACTGGGACAAACAAAATTACTATTCTCCATGAGTTCCTTCATATCTACTGGGACGGCATTTCATTGGAACCCCAGAATTAGTCTGCTTTGTTACGGGCGAGATTGTCGGGTCTCATTTTCGGCATTTCCCAAGAAGAAACAACCGTTCCCTTCGTATTTATCACCTCGACGAATGACATTTTGATAAAAAGAAAGTTCATGGAACGACAAAAGTGTAGGATCTGATATCATTATACACCAGGATATTACCCCTCCAGCCAGAACTAATTGTATAATGTCCAACGAATCGGCAATTCAGAATGTATGAAACCTAACGGCGTCCAATCCACGTTTGTCTTCTCCTCGCTTCTCACCATTATGAAATTTACTTATTCTGCTCCCATTTTGGTTGGGCAGCATGGCAGGGTCATGCACTGCACTGACAGAGCACCGTTACATTGTTATCGCCTATATGGCGTGTATGAGCCAGGATTTCAAAATATAACTTGATCTGATTGGCAAGCAACTCAATCAAGATTATCTTCAACGTATTTCACCACGAACCTGACCACACCACAGCCTTAATCACTCTGTACCACTACACTAATTTAGAATGGGAGAGTACCTCTAGGACCAACAAGACAAACACACTAAGTAACTTCTCATTCTAAATTAGTGCAATGGTACAAAGTGATCAAGGCTGTGGTGTGGTCAGGTTCATGGTGAAAATAAGTTAATTACTATATGATTATATTATTTTGCTGACCATTCAGGTTCACGTTTTATTCCCTTTTCCCAATCCCGTAATTCGTATGCCATCTCGTATTGGTGCATAATCTCAATATTACCGAGTACAGGCCTTTTTTTCCCTTTTCTGTTATTCCTGTTTTCCTCTCTTGCATATCCCTCTTTGGCTTACGCGATGAAGACTTGCCATCATCATCGTCAGATTTCACCCAAAGCGATCCCCCTAGATTGCTGACCCTGTCTCTGGACCCCCAAAAAGGCGCCGGCTGGCATTTACCCCCTCCCCCTACTGGCTGCTTTGCTTTGATTTATCAGAGCTAACATGTCGATGGTCATGTCTGTGGAGAACAGGGGACAGGGTTCAGGAACCTGAAAGGTCATCCTTGAGCATACCTGTTTTCTTTTTTATTTCATTTTATTTTATTATGAAGGGGGGGAGATGCTGCCTCAACCAAACACCGAACCCTCTTGTATCCCTTCCACCAGGCAATGAAGACAAAATCAGGGAACTCCCAGATGAAAGGATACCCCAGCTTGCCTAAATAAAAGAGTCCTCTCAGAGAGGTTCTCTCTGCAATATCAGCGATAATTAAGACAGGGGACTCAGCAAGACCCGCTCGTATTTGACCAAACTCCGGCCGGACCGAGACAGCCCGAAGGGCTCAACGCAGTATATAGGACGCAGTCATCCTGACAATTGAAACAACCAATTGTGTGGTTCGTTGAGAGATCATTTTCCCATAAATGGGGAAGAGCGAAAAAACGACACCTTAGACAAAAACCGCCAGAGTTTTCCCATGTGCGCATTTGTCTTGATGCATAGAAAAGTCCAGACCTGGCAGACTCCGAGATTTGGATTTCTGTCACCTGCAGCAAAAAGCAGGTTTAAAGGTTGGAAGGGAAGGGGGAAAAACCTTTAAGTTTCGAGTGTTTTTTTTTCTATTCAATGCAATTTTTCGGAGAGAATTTGGCTTGTGCAAAACGAGGGGGCAATCTGACATACAGCTTGACATTTGCCATATTTCTCCGACTACTGTATGAAACCTCAGCCTCCTTTGATTCCACAGTGAATTCCTCGCACCGGTCTCTTTCTACATTAATAGTATCATGGAGCTGGGTAGTAGTAGTAGACTGGGAAAACTATTTTTACATGCCTGAAAGTGTCCGTTCAGGCAAGTAGATGCGGAAGGTCATACTTGCCATTCATAGTACATAGAAAGTGAATAAAATTAATATGACGTACATCATCATTTCTAAATTTGTGACTATTTTGACACTCTAAAGTTAAATATACTGCTCTCAAAATTTCCCTATTAGCCTCTTGAAGATAATTAAAAGATATCAAAAATTTCGTTATTCAATTGAAGGTAGTTTCACAAAGCTGACAAAGTTAAAAACGATAAAATAATGCAAGTACATGCAAAATATCACTTTCTGAAACGACAATAGGGAATATATTTAGATCTCACTAGACTACACAAACAAAGCAGAAAAGAAATATACATATCATACTTGTTCAAGGGATTTGACCACAACTCCAAGGTATTTGAAAAGCTTCGCAGATATCTAAAAGTCCCCCTTTTGTTTAAGAAAAGATAATGATCAATTGTAGCACCGTTCGTCAGAAGAAACCTGATTTACAATTTACGTATATATCAACCCCAATCCTCAATTTTCTCCCAGGTTCAATATCGAATCGAACGTTTCCTTTTTGCTGTGTTTTGATTCCAGCTTCCGCTTCATGAGTTTTCATAACATGGCTAATAATATATTAATTAATGACATTCTATTTACCCCCTTCCCCACGCCCACTACCACTTTTTGTGCTTGGTTTCCAACCCTTTCATTAGAGATACGAAAAGGCGAGAAGCGAGAAAATCGAAAAATATTACAAAAAAGGAAAACCAACGTTATTCATCCATCCATCTTTTCCCCCTCTCACTCGGTGGGAGTTGGGAAGGGGGTCAAAAGCCCCCAGCATCTACCTTTAGTTGTAGCCTTTTAGCAGAACAAAACACACGGAGAATGGAGTAAACACGCGTCACGTCCACATACACAGACGATTAAGACTAATCCAGGCCTTGCTTAACAAAATATAGTGCTTTTAAAACAAAGGGGGGGAGGGGGGAAGGGGAAACTCAAGGGAAGATATGAAGAAGTAGAGCCGAGAAAAGAAAAGAAAAGAATGAAAACATGCGCTGAAACGGAAGGAGGCAGTAGATGTTAAGCTGGAGGGGATAAAATAGATGAGAGGGGGGTTTTTTTTTATTAAAATTTTTGATTGAGGTAGATCAGGAGAAGAGAAGGAAAGGAAAGGAAAGGAAAGGAAAGGAAAGGAAAGCGAAGAGTGATTGGAAGGGAGGAGTAGTTGATTATTAGCTGGTGGAGGTGAGAAGGAGAAAATGTCTGGGAAATATTTTGGTTTTTTTCGTGGGTGGGCAATTGGCCGAAAACGAGAAAAACAAGAGAGATAGAGAGGCGAAAATATTTTTGGTTTGTAGTAGTAGAAGTAGTAGAAGTGAACGTTTGAGCGATAACTATATATATGTAGAATACTGGCTGATACTGACTGCTAGGCCCTGACGGGTAGAAAGGAGGAGACAAAAAAAATAGTTTAAGAGAAAAGAAGGGAAGGAAGGGTGGGGTGGGAAAAGATGAAAAGGAAAAGGAAAACGAAAAATAAAAAATAAAAAATATGAAATGGATGGGTATTAATGATACAAAGAAGTGAAGATAAAAATTGGAAGCAAAGAAATTTTTGAAAATGGAAAAAGCAGACAGCCGGTTTGGTCATTGTTGGTGGCAGGGTGGTTTGTGTGTGCGAGGTAAATGAAAAGCACAAAACGCAACAAAAAGACTATATGGAAAAAGGAAAGTGATGCGAACGAAATGAGGGCATACAATGAAGGAGCATGATGATTACCAGAGATGTACCAGATCCGTAACCACGGTCCGATAGAATGCTGGCAAAGAAATGGGAGGATTAGACATACGCGGATGTTACATCAATTAAGACGGATCGATGGGCGGGGGATATCGGTATCAGACAGTTTTATATGAGGGTATAGGACCAACAGGTGTACCAGCCAGATGTAAGGTTCGATAGGAAAAAGGGAAGAGGACCAGAGCTATGGAGGTATGCAGGAACAGGAAAGTGTGCTAGACGGACATTGCGTGTTCACACAAAGGTTCAATTCAATGCCTTAACCCGTGCCCTTAAGATTTAGCCAGCTCATATCTGAGTTTGAGTTCTTATTTGGTTTAGAACGGTCTTGAATGCTCGAAGACTCGGGTGCATTCGATGGCCACAGGGTGAGCGGGCGCTCCGCTTTTACCTGACTCGTGAAGGCCGCTGACTGGTACAAGCTGCCAGAATAATTGCTGCTTGGAACCCGCTCGTCAGTGAAATGATGCCCTCCTGTGGAAGACCATCCTGAGTTTTCGTGTATACTCGCTGGCACACCAGATGTATACCTATCATCCTCATAGTCTTCGGAAGCGATGCTAATGGAATCTCCACTGGAGATTTTCGCTCTCAATCCCTGTTGCATGACAAGGGACTCGCCTAGTCTTGGTGTATTTTCTGTGCTGGGACTGCCAGAAACAACGCGGCCGATAGGTTGGGGTTGGCCCAGTTGGGTAATTTTTAGAGGTGCGACATCAGACGAAATCGTGGGCCAGTCACTATTCCTGTAGTCTGACTTCGTCATTTGCGAAGAAGCCGCCGATGATCTTGCAGAGGTGTCTCCAGCGAGGTTCGTCTCATTGTCGCCCTGGAAATATTTGCTCCACCCCTCATCGGTACGTCGATCGCCGCGAGTAGCATCTTCATCGCCAGGAAGCGATGTCGAATTCCCACCGGGAAGGTCAGCCGTCTGGATTTGTCGAAGAGGACTCCTGCCTGTCTCCTTTTCTGCTGCTCCTAGTGCTGGACTTGGCCGCATAGGGGTAACAGATTTGGAGTGTTTGTCATCAACTTGGCCAGACATAATCGCCCAAGAATCTGTCGATGGTACGGGACCTCTTGCCATTGGCTCTACAGAGCGGGTTAGTGGTTCCATCCCTTGGTCCTGGAAGCTAAGTCGATCCTTATCTTCCTGATACCCATCTTTGCCCCTGTGCATGTACCGATTTCGTCGTTTTCTCCAACCAATGAAAAGAAGGACAAGTATCAGGAGTGCAGCAACGCCCAAGACTGCTCCAAGGGTAGCTCCTACAATGGTCAACGTCCGTTTGTTCCCGGTGCCAGGCACCAATCCAGGGGCGCCAGTAGAAGAAGATGTGGGACCAATAGATGCGGATGAGGATGGTAAAGCCGAAGTAGATGTGGGAATACCATTGTTCGAGATAAATTTTCTGTTGTCTCCGAGCAACAGCTGATGGGTATCGACCCAGCTATTTTCAGACTGATCGAAAATCCTCACGGGATAGTCCTTATCGCGTCCGGAAATAACTACCAATCCATTCCCATCCTGGGCAAGGGAGAAATCATCGAGGGTCGAGGTCGGGGCGTTTTCATTATCGTATTTGGGGAAATCCGCTAAAATTACATCACGCTTTTGTCTTTTCGTTGGTTGGGCGGCATTGCCACCAATTTGCTCACCAGGGCCGCCAGCAACACCACCAGCACGTAGGATCACGTATCGCGATACTGAATTAGGCGACTTACTCACATCAAAAAGTTCGAGGACCCTGCTTCCGTCTGCACCACCTAGCACTGCACACTGAACCTTTGACTTCGCTGGCAAAGGTTGTGTTAGGGGAACCCCAGTGTCTCGCCATCCTTCCGCTTTGCTGAAAGTATATGTCTTGGTATTACCAGGACCACCTCCAACCATAAAAGCAGAGTCCTCACGCCAAGGTAACAGTAATGGGTCAACGGCAGGGTCAACTGGAGCGCTAAAGGACGCAACGACGTGTGGGGGAGCGGCAGGAATTAAGAATGTTTGCGTAGATGGGTGCGTGTTGCCATCCTGGCTGCCCGCAAAGACCAACAGTGACGAGGATGCCGTCAGGTAGATAGCGTCATGATGGATACGGTTTTTGATGTCAATGTTGTTTTCGTGCAGCTCCAGTGTTCTCCACTTTTTGGCTTTAAACGAATAGAGCTGAACGCCGCTGTAGTCGGGCGAATCGGACTTTCCTCCAACCACGTAAATACCTGGGTCATTTGGATTACCGTCGACTCCTCCCAATGTACAGGCTGCTTCTGAGACAGGTACTCCCATGGGAAGCTTAGACCATTCTCCATCGAGCTTCAATGGCAGCGATATAAAGGCATCAGGGGTAAAGATATAAAGAATGTTATCGTGGACAACGGAACAATGACCCCTGAGTTCAACTGGGGGTTTAGGGAGAGACATCTTAGTGGGCAGGAGAGTGAGAGCTAAAAACGTCTCTCGACCGTGAAAAGAAGGATATGCTTTTGAAGAGCGCGTTTCGTGGGGTGGGGGGAATTCAAGGGGGCGACGAATAAAGGATTTGGTGAGGTAGCCTAAGAAGTTGAGACGCCGCTGTGATAACAGGATTACCTATCTCATGTCGCAATTGTATCGATTCACAAAAGTTCATAAGTCATCGAGGGAATTTGTGCGACGATAATTCCTAGACCCAGGTCACAAAACCAGAGGAATGAAAACGCCTTGTCTCATGCACCAGGAACGATAACAGTAATTCCGATGAAAGAAATAGCCACGAGCCGATCGATGCCGTCGTTTGTTGTTGGGGGCTGAGTCGATACCTTCCAGGTCAGCAGCAGCAGTCCTTCATCCCAACCGCGAAGCAACAATGATATCCAGTCCGAGGATAATCCAAACCCAATGCGTCGAAGTATGTTTTCTTTTTTGTTTAATAATTCCTTAAAAGGTACCAACCCACCAACGACGCTCGATCCACGGTGTCAATGATACGTTCCCGTCGAAAATAGGTGATGAAATACGAAATCTACCTCACGACGTAGTGAGAGGATATGGATTGGGAATGACCTGGGGGAGGTAGAGGCGGAAGAGGGATGTCGTCAAATTCAAACAGGACAGGGAGGAGGGGCGGAGGAAAAGAGTATCCAGACTGGGTATGTCTCAAACCAGCGAGAGGAGAAGTAAAATCGAATCGAGAGAGCGATTGAAATTGCAAAAGCGCAAGGAGAGAGTCTAAAAGGAATGGAAGAGCCGTAAAGAAAGGCAGACAGACGCCAGAAGGAGAGGAGGGGGAGGGCGAGAGAGAGGAAGAGAGGATGAAGAGGTGAGGATGGACGGATGAGAGAGCAAACAGGGAGAAAGGAGAGGAGTTGAGGAGTTTGGGTGTGGAAGGGGACAGGGGCAACACGCACAGGAACAGGCAGAGGAACACAGCGAATGTTTACTAGCTCCAGCGTAAACGGGAAGGGGAAGGGGAAAGGGAAGGGGCAAGGGGGGTTAGGCCTTGGCACAAACACAGCCAGCGAGAGCGCGAGCTGAGCATTTGAAACAACGGGCTGGTATTGAGAGGGTATTGGGGGGTATCGAGAGGGTTACTTGTGGGGTGTTTCTGCGTATTGTAACGTATTTTTGGCCAGGGGCTGGTAATTCTTTCGCAGCTGACGGCCCCACGCTGGAAACGTCAATCTTATTTGGGCCCTGTCTGTCCACTGCCTATCATCATTGCAGAACTGGATGAATAAAGCGAAATAAAAAAGTGCACAGATGAATAAACCTTTCACTTGCCAATTATATCTTGCCTTCTTCAACAAAAAAAACAAACATCGACGCAAGAAATCTTGATAGAACCAAAACTCTTGATATCTGGTTTTGACACTCTCCAAGGAGTGTTTCCAACAAGAAGGAGAGAGCCAAGCGGTTTGTTTACACAGGTCTCGTATACACACCGCTGCATTACAAGTCCGTACGGGGAAATCTACTGGACCCATTTCGGCCAGGGCAGTGCTCGTGAACAGGTATCTGTTACTAGATAATGTGGGGTATTTTGCTTGGCCAACGAAGTATCTGATACATTTATACCAAAGGCTTGGCAGGGACAAGGACTCAAACATTAGGTAGGCAGATACGTACCGTACTGCAGAATACATGTACTGTACTCCGTACTGTCAGTGATGGCGTCTGGACGCTGTCACCACAGCATTTTGGTGTTGTATCATTGAAACATCTTGTGCCTGCCTTTAAGATGAGATTTCACCTGGTGAGGAGTTTCTCCCCCATGCCACAATTTCTGAGAATACACTGACCACCAACACAAGGTTGCCATCAGAAGCTGCTGCTGGCTGCAAAGATTGAAAGTGCGCATTATTCGAATTTCAACAACTCGAGTCCAAATGTTGTATGCACTGTACATGTACTGTACATTGCGCAGAGATGCAAACCCAACGATGTGTTAACAAACTTCCCCAGAGTTCCAGTGCGCGAGGCGAGGGCAGATTCAGCACGCATGCTTGCAGGGGGGGTGCCTTTTTGGCCACCAAAAAAAAAAAAAACCCTGGCATATTTAATACCTGCTATTTTTTTTTCTCCCAATTGCATCTGTACACTCCAACACGTACCGCAGTGATCATCAACCCTTCAAAAATTTAGGGCGCACTCCGTAATAATATATATCTCGCACCCGTCCCCGTCCGGCAGGAAATTCTTCTTCAAGAGCCTCAAAAACAGAAACTGAAACTGAAACTGAAAACCAAAAAAGCCGGGCGCCCGAATTATCATCAAAGGGACAGAACAGAAAAAGCAAAACGCAAAAAAAATGAAAACGCATGTTATGCATCTACCAAATTCTGCTGGTCTGCATCTGCAAACAACAGGTTACACCATCACAAAACACCCGCTGAAAAATAAACACTCCCACAATCTATAGTACAAAGTAGTTGGGCTAACAAAAAAAAAAAAAAAAAAAAAAAAAAACATTCAATGAGCGGAAATGCAATGCTGTGCAACTATTTGTGTCTTCCGCGCATAACCCACCCCACCCCCCCTTTTTGAGCAACCTTTTGCCCTTTTTTTTGCCCTTTGCTCCAAGATTATGTAGGTACAGTAGATGGTATCGTCATCATTTATCACTGAATTGATGTTATTTTCTCTGGAATCCTCCTACCTGCTTCTAGGGTTTTTGTTTATATTTTTATATTTTTATATATATTTTTTACCAAGACCTGCTTAATAAATGACGACATACCACTGTTGGAGCAAAGTCAATTATATTATTATTCGAGTCTCTTGAACAAAAGGAAAATGAAACGAAATAATTAAAATAAAAACCTATAACGAATAAACCCATCGTTTTTCTGTGGGTTCTTTTTATTTTTAGCCTTCTGGCAACCCTGTGATAGCTGTGTAGTCAGGCCATTTCTTGATTTGGCTGAGAATACGTTCTATTAAAAAATATTGGTAAAACACACACACACACACACATAGAGGGGGGGGGGGAGAGGGAGGGAGGGAGGGAGCGTGAAAAATGAAACCGATGGAATTGAAGGGGTGGGAATTGATCCAGCGGGGAAGATGGATGAAACAAGCACAAACACAAAGAAAATGGAAGAAACGTGCATTATTATTTTTTTTATAAATTTTTGGTGTATCCATCAAGAAACCCGAAAAGGACGGACAAGAATGTTTATCAGAGCTGATAAATTTCTCCTCAACCATCATGCAAAACGAACACCAGGGTCTTGTTCCACTTCTTGGTCATCTTCTTCTCTGTCTTCTTCGTCGTCTTGTTCATTCGTCAAAGGCCAAAGCCAGAGCAAACCCTGACCCAGCTGATTGTATTAGCAAGGTTGGTTTAGTTTCAAGCCAACCTAATGGATACAACGAGCGCGGCCCCCTGAGCCCTGAAAAGAGATAAAGACTGGCAGCTGAAATGGTGGGAACTTGGACTCGAGATGGAGAGAGGCCCTGAACCAGAAAATCAAACCAGGCGGATCAGTGCTTGCTTGGTTCAGTCATTTATTATCTCGCAAAGAGGCATTGGCCTCCCACCATCGGCCAACAAGAAGTTGCTGGCCCTTATTGCTGTTATTATTTGTTTTTATGTTGTTTAACTCTGCTTTGTTTCTCTTTGGCTGTTTGGCTGGGGTTGTGACTGTTCCAATCAACCAAAATGTTTGGCCCTGGTTATATGGGCTCCTCAGTGAGGTTTAATAAATTGTTCCATATTTTGCCACGCAGAGGCACACCAACAGGGAGGAAATCCCAGCGGAGGGATCGAGTTTATCCTAGAAATAACAACCTTCATAAAACGTGGTGCAACTTACCATGCCAGAACTTCATAATAATACTGCCCTCTCTATATCTGGCTTGTCAGAGTTCTAGAAACGTTGGAGGGATTTTTACGGGTTAATAATCTTCAATAGCCTTATTAATAGCCTTCCTTAGTTATTACTTATCCCTATTGTAGAATACATACCACGGAAAAGGGAAAGCGTAGAGGATGCCATTTGTACAGTAAATGTACTGTACGTACACTACTGTTGCTGATTGAGTGCATATGTAGTAAATATTCCATGCACAGCACGCACCAGCCGGTTCGTTTTGATAAAAGATATAAAAAAAAATCAGCCAAAGTACACTTGTGGCATGGAGCATTTAAGCCATCGTCATCTGGCATGATTGCGTGCAACACACAAAAGCAGGTCATGTGTGGCCTGAAAGGAAGGTTTGTCCTTTAAGGTTATTTAGCCAGCCAGTCAGCTAGCTTCTGTGCCTGAACGACCAACCCACTCCAAAGGCTCACGTCCATGAGATACGTTTTTGGGTCAGTCGCTTGGCTGGTTGGCTGGTGCTGCTGTGGATAGTTTGTTATCTCCGTAGATAGGCGCCCTTATGCCTCCTCCATGGTTGTTTTGATGAGGAGACTGATCGCTGGTGTCATTGGCAGGCCTGCAAGGGGGTGGGTAATTTCTTCACCACAAATGGCTGTTGAAGGATGAGCTTAAAAGCAAAGTAAATTGAGATGGGCATGTATAAGTATCAATGTGAATTGGCCTGTGGTTGGTTGTATCGTGATATTTGCATAATCGTTTTTGGTTCGATGGATGGATTGATGAATGAAAAGGTTGAGGGGATGGGCGACAGATGACGGTTTATCTGACGCGAGTAACTGATGTGATAAGAGGAATTAAAAATTAATTCTTGTCTAAAGCCCTATTTGTAGCAAATGACATGATGTCTTTTTTTTTTTTTTTTTTGACAATAATAACATGGCTAAATCACAGGCACCACACACTTTGATGTACTTTCAGGTAACTAACCAACCACCAAACAAGCAATTTGAATAATAGAAACGAGTTGGACATATATCCGTCCAATTGACATCTCCTTCTCATCCATACAACCGCCGAGGATGCCCTCATGCTTCCTCCTTCCCCATACTGCTCGCTTTCTCCTTCTTCCATTGATGTGCTCTCTGAAGAATCTGTGACAATTTAGCCGACGATTCGTCGTCCGCGGGGAACATGTAATCCATGTATTCTTCATAGCGATCATCATCCAGCTTGCGTCTTTTCTTGACCTTGCTGGGCATTTGTCGTTCGATCTTGGCAATGTCGTCTGGTGACCCGTGTGTCTGCTCGAAGGATTTCCATGCATTGAGGAGAGCGACTCGCTGTAAGTTGGACCATGTGTTAGCTTCTCATACTTCGACGCGTGGGGAGGCGGAATACAAAGGAGGGGATTTTGGAAAGGTAGGGACAAAGAATATGAATAGACATACCTCTTCTTTCATCTCCTTCTCTTTAAATACATTATGCGCTCGCTCAAAGACCTTTCGGGCCCGGCGCTTGGCCTCTTCGCTAACCGGCGTTTCTTCCTCTTCCTCTTCCCCTTCTGGTATATTGATTTCAAATCGTGCGTAATTGATCCAGACTTTGACGTGGTCCGTCTTCTCAAGGAGACGTTCGTACAGCATCCTCGTTCTATCGTACTCTCCCTCGTACTCCTCAAAGTCGATATACGACTTCCATAGAAGCTCAGGCATGTCTAAAACGGGTTGAGAAATGCCCAGCTCATATATAGCGCGTGCGCGTTCATTATCATCTAGCCCGCGCTCCAGTTCTGCAAATCTGATCCATGCTTGGCAATTTGAGGGGCTCCATTCGATTTGTTTCTCGAATAGCTTCCTGCATCGAACAAACTCATAAAGCTGCCGTTCGATGTCGATATAACCCTTGAATAGCTTGTCCTTTGGACAAGCACCGATTGCATGGCCGAGTGTCTTTCTGGCCGCCTGAAGGTCCATCTGTCGGATTTCAAACTGGGCCTTCATCAACCATATCTTAGCGAAAGTAAATTTCTTGTGGGGGATCAATTTTATGCATTCTTGGTAAATTTGACGAGCGCGTTCCGTGTCCTTGGTTTCAAGTTCCTCCCAGAGAGCGTAAAATATCCACAAGTAAATATACCGGCGCCAATGTCGCTTCTCTTGCGAAGGGGGGATCTGTGCAATTGCGCGCTCATAGACATCACGCACGCGGTCCACATCTCCAGATGACTCCTCCAACCTGACAAAGTCAAACCAGATATCATAGTTCTTCGGGTTTTCTTTGATCTGTTCTTCGTATTGGACCCTCCGTTTTGCAAGGATGACATCCTCAACACCTTCTCGGTCACCGAATTGTTTCTCGAATGTGGTGTAGGCTTTATGTAAAGCAATGGATTTTGAACGTGGTAATCTGTCAAGCGCATATTTATAGATTGCCCTGGCTCGCTCAAACTCCTTTAGCTTAGCTTCGTATCGAGCATAGGCAATAAAGAGCTTTTCATCCATGAAGTCTTCACCAAGAGTCTCAATAGCTAGGCCGTACACCTCCCTCACGAGGTCACTCGTCCCATATTCTTCCTCAAATCTTGCCCATTTAATCCAGTTTTTCGGTTCCGGGTGGACAACAGTAAAGCGCTCGAAAATTGCCCGCACCCGATCGAACTCGTTATATCGTTTTTCAAGCTTAATATAAGCGCCCCAAGCGCCTTCATCGGGCTCCCAGGACATCCAGCGCTCAAACACTTGACGTGTTCCCGCAATGTTACCCAACATCTCTTCCATATAAACATATTTATACCAAAGTTTATCTACTCTGGGAAGCATCGTCACTGCGCGATCGAGCAGGTTCCGCGCATGGTTGATATTCCTCGTCTTCATCTCTGCTTCAATATAGCGTATCCATAACACCACAGCGGTAGGGTCGACATCCAAGGCCCGCTCGAACACCGACCTTGCACGGCGGAATTCTTTCTGTTCCAATTCCCATTGTGCGTATCGCATCCAGTTGTTCATGCTAATACGGTTCCGCCGCACATAGTCCTCGAACTCCTTGCGTTTCCTGCCTTGATATTCATGGAGCTCTTCGAGGTCGGCGAAACGCTGTGTAGGGGCTTGGAGGGCGGGCTCTTGACGGTCGACAGCTTCGCGCAGGAGCTGCTCAGCAGATATCTGTTGGGGCGCGGGGGCCTTGTTTTTGACCCGTGGGGGCCCCCTTGAAGCTTCCATTTTAGCTCAATGGCGGTTGAATGCAACAGTGAGCGAGACGGCCTAGTTGGCTAAAAGTTTGTGGATAGAGGCAAGGAATGACAAAATCGGGATGGCGGCGACAATATCTCCCTACGCGCTGCTCCAGTAAAAGGAGAATCCGCAGAGTTAGACAGCTTACTGTCGTTGTTGAAGTTGGATGATGCGGCGAAGAGCTGTGCAGGGCTGAAAGATGTTTGCAAGTGTGCAAACTATTGGCATAAACTGGTCACCTGATTTTGTTGCTCCAATGTTTTTTTTGCAAGCAACAACTAAGCTCACTCTCAACACTTCATTTAGATGCACAGGTAAAAAAGTCTACTTTCAGCTCAGGTTATTTTATTTAATATTTTTTAAATTTGATCTAGCTCAAGTTCACCATGGCGACTTTAGCAGACGAGCTGTTGAACGATTTTGAGGAGTCCGGCTCTGAGGATGAGGGCAAGCTGGCCGACAATCTGTTCCCCGACAGTGTTGCCGAGTCCGGCGCGGATACCTCTGCCAAAGCTCGAGGCGAAGGGATGGAGCTGGACGGAGACGAAGAGGAAGTGGACGACGAAGAAGCGGATGCGGACGTCGCCATGGACCCAAATGGGAAACTAGCCAAAGAGATGGGAGAAGCTGAGTCGATCAAGGCAAAGGTCGACAAAATGCGGCTGGGGACCGTGAATGATGTACGAAGCGTGGCGACCTTAATGAAGACTCTACAACCGATTTTAGATGTAAGTCTAAATTCCCTCGATGCCTATGTGTTCTGCCTTCTGCGATGTCTGTGTTTATATTGGATGTTACGGACAAATAGACCTGACCTTTTCGCTTTACCCATCGGCAGAAAGTATCTTATTACCAATCGTTACCACCAGAGAAAAGAACTACGTCTATCGGTTCCATCGAGGATAATCCAGAGTACCATCTGCTTACTGAGGCGAACTCCCTTTCGACTTCGATCGATAATGAGATGATCCTTGTCCACAAGTTCATTCGGGATCATTACTCTACCAGGTTTCCGGAGCTGGAGACTCTCATCACAAACCCGCTGGATTACGCCAAGACTGTTGCGATATTACAAAATGGGCCGCTTGACGATATCAAGTCTTTGTCAACCTCAACGGATAATCTGGTTGGCGCGACTCTGAGATCTGTCCTCGATGGTCCTTCCTTGATGATCGTCGCGGTGGAGGGAACCACAACGCGGGGCCGAGAGTTATCCCAATCTGAACTCAAGACAGTTCTAGACGCATGCAAAATGATGTTATCCCTTGACCGAGCTAAGGGGATCCTAACCGACTATGTGCAATCGCGAATGAATGTCTTTGCACCGAATCTAACAGTTCTCATTGGATCACTCACCGCGGCACAACTTCTAAATTATGCCGGAGGTCTTACAGGGTTAGCGAAGACACCTTCCTGTAATATCTCACCTTTGGGATCAAAGAAGCAAACAGGCACTGGTTTTGCAACTAATGTTGGGGTGAGACACCAAGGATTTCTGTACCACTCGCCTATCATTCAGGAAATCCCAAACGACCTGAAGCGTCAAGCGATGCGCATTGTATCTGCCAAAGTAGTTCTAGCTGCCAGAGTCGACCGAGTGCACAGCAGCCCGGATGGATCTACGGGAGAAGAACTGAAACAAGCCTGCTTGGATCGGCTTGAGAAGTTAACCGAGCCTGCTCCAAATAAAGGCCCACGTGCCCTCCCTGCGCCTGATGATAAACCATCCAGAAAGCGGGGTGGGCGAAGAGCGCGAAAGGCAAAGGAAGCTACCGCGATGACAGATATCCGGAAAGCACAGAATCGTTTGGCGTTTGGAAAGGAAGAAAAGGAAGTCGGATATGGTACTGGAGAAGGTACTAAAGGTTTGGGTATGCTTGGTCAGGAGGATCATGGCCGGATACGTGCAAGCCAAATCGACCAGAGAACCAAGGCTAAGCTCAGCAAATCCAATAAGGGATGGGGGGCTGCTACCCCAATCGGGGGAACTGCGTCTTCACTTCGAGGCTTTGGACAAGGCGCAGGAAATGCAACGGTATTACGAGCACAGGGACTCCGTTCTGCTGGTGTAGGACCGTCGCTTGGTGCCGGTGCGGGAACAGCCAGTTCGATTGCCTTTACCCCGGTCCAAGGCTTAGAGCTTGTCGATCCTAAGGCCCAAGCCGAGCTTAATAGGAAGCGAAAAGCTGAGGAGGACAGATGGTTTAAGAGTGGAACATTTACACAAGTTGAAAGTCAAAGCACTGGAGGGAGTTCTAGTGGTGGATTTAAGGTTCCGGGATTGCCGCCTCGGAAACGGGTTGATGCTGGTGATACCAAGATGGCGCCGCCGCCGCCTCCTCCGATAAACAAATGATCATATCTCATAATGACTTCTGGTTGGTCTGGTTTTGATGTATCATTATTTGTTGCATTTTATTTTGCGGTTGCTCTGGGAGTACGGGTGAGGATGGCGCATTACTTATGACACATTTATGGGATGGACAGTGTGATACCAGGCGTTATTCTTGGAAAAATCGGGCATGTTTTATACAGAAAGAATATGATGTACTGTATATGAAGCTTTTTGACCCAAAAGAGGGGAAAATAAAATTATTCAATCTGAATTGGTTAGGTTGACTTCAGCTTGCCCGAAAAGCCATTTTTGCAAAAGCAGCACAATGAATATTTTCTGGCGGAAAAAGCATCGCCATCGGAAACTAAAGATGGTGCACGTCATGGCGCTGGTCTGATCGCCGTTGAACTCAACCAAAATATCGCGAACTGACAGAGTCAAGAGGTTCTCAAGGAAAAAGTATTCGAGAGGTTTCGAAACTTTTTGACTCGAGATGTTTCGATCCAGGGGCAAGGGTTACTAATAAGGGTTTCCAGATGAAAGGGACTACTTTACGGATGTGATCAGGAGCATGAAACCGGGCACCCAAAACTTTTCTCCTCACACCTTTTGGGCATTTTACAATCCCAACTATTGGCGATCGCACACTATTTGTATACTGGTGATATAGTTAAGTGAAACCACACAATTGAATTACAGTGACACATCCTGCGACCTTCCCGCTGCCTTACTCCTAGATAGGTATTATTTTCCTAGGTTCTAATGTCGACTGACTTGGTGAGCAGACCCTTATCCGTGTTGGGACGGATTTCGACGCCTGGAATGCAAGTGGCGGATTTTTCATACTCCACTTTGCAACTCTTACATCCCGCATCCTGCAGTATGCCATTCTGCTGCAAAATTGCGACTTGAGCTGAGGGACAAGCGCCCTGCTCTTGCGTGACAGGAAAGCCCTTGACGGGACACAGCAAGCTAATGCAGTACGCACCATAAATCATAATTATGAGCCATTTTTCCCCCCTTCTACTACTAAACGCCAAGGCAAGCAACTAACGTGTTGCGCTTGAGCCCAGGAGATGTTCGTCTAATGACAAATTCGAATCGAGAAATGCATTGTGCGTCATGACTTTTTGGGTTTATTAAAATTGTCTTCTGTTCTCCATGCTATTTAGAATGGCTGGGACTGCCCTTCATTTATTTTCTCTTCCTTCCCCATTTTCTTTTTCACGATTCGTCTCTTGTCTCTAGAATTAAGTTTTGATCTACAATTTTTTTTTTTGCCAAATTTTTCTTTCGTTAGCGGTGGACGTCGAATTATTAGTTCACTCTAAAATCAAATATCCATTCCCAGCGTCGCTACTTTCATCCCTTTTATTGTTTGTAAACACAGCTATGGGATCAGTACATAATGGCTCAAAACCTACCTACCCTCTAAAAACCCCCGTCTTCCACCACAAGCTGGTAACAGATGACTTTAACGCGCTCAAATTCCAAGCCGCCTCATCCCTCCAACTGCAACATGGGCTCAAGTACCAGGAAGCCGCTTCCTCAAGCTCACATCTCATTACATCTCCCTATAACCAGGAAGGCCATCATCTCGATCTTCATACCCTTGAACCTTCCAGTCAGCTCCTCGCGAAGGCGCTGACGGTTCTCAAACCCGTTCGATCTGATTATGCAACAGCAGAATATGTCGAGAGCTTCAACTGGCAGTTTGTCATGGATGTGCTGAAGGATCTTGCCGCTGCAGAATGCTATGAGTGGAAGGAACAGTCCTTTTACGTTGTCACATTTCGATCCATTCTGCTTCCAACGGCGGATCCCGATAGGCTCACTGAGCTCGACTCACATTCTCATGAGGAAGCTACTGCTAGTGGTGGCTTGTTGAAATATTGGTTTGGGACTAAAGATGAGCAATTGAGGAATTTGGCGACCTGTAAGTAGAAGTTCACTCATTGTTTTTTTCTGTTCCTTTCTTTTTCTCTCTCTCTCTTTCTCCCTCTTTCTTTCTTTCTTTTCTTTCTTTGCTTTTTTTCCTTGAATATTCTATTCCGTTTATTTCGGTTTGGATATGTAAACTCATTCGTGCACACCAGGTGTCTGGCGAAGCAGAGAGGACGCGAGACGAGGTGGATTAGGGCCCTGGCACAGACAGGCCATAGCAGCCAAACGAGAGTTGTACCAAAAGATCGAATTTAGGACATTGAAGCTAGTTATTGCTAACAGGGTCGAGCGGTGGGATATTGCTGAATAGAAGAGTGCAGCTTAGGTAGGTGCTAGATTTAGGTAGGGTAAGTCAATCCTTCATTAGACCAAGCTGTTTGTTCTGTCAGCGATTTTTGCTTCTGTTATTATTGGTATTATTCCCATTTTGCAGCTCATTTTGCTTCTAGTCGGATTTTTGGTTATAGAATACACAAATTGAGTTTATACTGTCCCATTTATGCTTCTCAGTTGCAATTGTCACTCTGAACAAATCCTTTTTTTGGATCTTCCATAGTTCCATATTGGGGAGGTTAAGAATAGTAGGCGGCTAAATGAGCCATGTAAAACGTATCCTCTCTGAGAATATAGAAACCTGCCGGTTTACCCGCTAGGAGTGTGGTTTGCGTCTTGCAGTACATGAAGAACTACAGTTCGTCCTAGCTGTATCGTCTCTTGGTATTATAAACCACTTATGATCGAAGGGGAGGTAAAATAGACAACACCTCGTACACATATTGGAGATGATAGCTTACACAGAGAAATGACAGAATCTTCTGAACCTCCGGTCACATTGGTTGGGCTCCTCGCATGTTTTAGCAGTAATTTTTGCGTTAGAAAAAAGTTCAAGGCTCCCACCTGCGTACCAGTCACGCAGGTTTGAAACTGCTATCCGAGCTCACATGGCTCAAATTCATCCGTAACCAAGGACTTGGATTCATATATCATGTACACATATTGGAGAGGACTGGAGTTAATGAAAACCGCTTGATAGCGAAATTGAACTTTGGGACTTGAGTGAAATTCTTATGAAGAAGCGGTTTGCGTCTGTATATCAAGAAGTCAAGTATGGTTAAGGGGCCCATCGAGAAAGAAAAAAAAAGAGAGGCCCAGGAATCTTTTGTTAGATACTGAGGGTTGACGGAGCTAGAGCGATGCGCCCCTGTGTTTAGCCCATTTGCTGCAATTTCTCGTCCTTTGAGAGAAAAGTATCTGTCACGATAATCCACTGAAATTCATCCTTAATAACTCAAGGCTGGATGCAATAATGTTCAAAACGAGACGACTGCATCCAAACTCGAAGTATCTGTTTGGGCGGTTAGGGTGTGTGTATGGGGCTGTGCTTTTCGCTAACACTTATTGACATTGAATGTTAGCGAAAAGCACAGCCCCATACACACACAGCCACGAGCTCGCTAAAAAGCCAAACACCCTTGGCCGAGCCAAATTAACCTTAATTGAGCCTCAACATCAACCAACCATCAGAGTCTCAGATCCCCACAGAGCTTGAATCCCAGGTAGCCATGCATGATGCAAACGATACCAAGTCACCGACATTGGCCCAGTCATCTCAAGGCCCCGCCCGAACTTTGCATCAAAAACCATATTGCGGCTCAAGTGCAGGGACCCTGCCAGGTTGGGAGCTTGGGATTGCCTCAAAACACGTTTGTGCTGAGCCGTGAGCTCCAGCTCAAAATCTTGTCAAATGGCCAAATAGCATTAAAGTGTTGGTACCTTTGGCTTGACCATTGTTAAATTATTGGGCAACCTCATGTGCTAACGCAGCCCAACTTGTGGAGGTTGACCCGCTCTGGTGGCTGTTTGTGAGCGGGGTTCCTTCACCCTCCCCCACCCATTCCGACATGTTGGCGAATATCGGGCTGCTTTGTCCATTGAGGGCATCAAGCATGGACTGTTGCCTGATGGCTTGGAAGAACGCTTTATATTCTGTCCGCCTCCTTCCCCCAAGTCGGTTCCCATTAGCAATCACTCAACTGTTGCTCCTTGGGCCAATACATTTTGCCAAAGACTTTACTTTGTAGTAGAATCATAAATAACTTGGCTAGATTTTTCAATTCGAACTCATTTTTCTTAACCCCTGATTAAAAGAAAAACAAAAAATCATACAATCACAATAACATGGACTCCGCTCAGTCATTCGTATCCGCTGAAGATGATTTCGAAATCATTGATGGCCAAATTCCAATCCGCCCACGCCTGAGCACGAGTACCACTATTGTCAGAGAACTAAACCCCAATGAAGTTGGAGTCCAACTGCATCCTCTGCCAGACACCAACTCTCTGATACTTTCCGTTCATCCTCCTCTGCATCCTGAAAAAGAAATCCGGCATGTTCCATGTGACATTGTCCTTTGTATTGATGTTTCCTACAGCATGCAGTCGAGCGCCCCTCTCCCTACAACCGACGACTCTGGTAAACGCGAGGAAACCGGGTTGAGCGTTTTGGACTTGACCAAGCATGCTGCTAGGACAATAATTGAAACTCTCAACGAGACTGACCGCCTGGGTGTTGTAGTTTTTTCGACCGACGCCGAGGTAATTCTCATTTGACCACATCCAATTTAATCCTTAGGGTTAAGTTTACTAATAGTTTGCTCTAGGTCGTCTATAAAATATCCAAGATGGAAGAAGACAATAAGATAGCAGCGCTGAAAGCGGTGGAAGCTTTGCAGCCATTGTCTTCGACGAACTTATGGCATGGTTTGAAATTGGGACTCAAGGTGCTTGAGGAGGTAGAACTTATACCTCAAAACGTTCAGGCTCTTTATGTTTTAACGGATGGTAGGCGTTCAAAACCGGACATACAGTACTGGAATCCCTCATGCTAATTCAAATAAAAACAGGTATGCCAAATCATATGTGCCCGAGCCAAGGGTATGTGCCAAAATTACGTCCCATTCTGCAACAGCAGAAGGATCGCTTGCCGATGATACATACGTTTGGGTTTGGCTACCATATTCGGTCGGGCTTGTTGCAGGCTATTGCGGAGGTCGGAGGCGGAACTTATTCTTTCATTCCCGACGCGGGAATGATAGGTACGATCTCAGCACATCTATAACTAGCCATGCATTTTCTTATACTTGAACAGGTACCGTCTTTGTCCATGCGATTGCGAATCTCTACACGACCTTCGCTACTCAAGCAAAGGTAACATTCCGTACTTCTGGTTCGGTACAACTGGCGCAAGACGAAGGTAGCAGGACAGGTCTGGGGCTGCACGAAGAGTCAACAGGGGACGGTGATATCACAGTAATCGTTGGCAATTTACAGTACGGCCAATCCCGCGACCTAGTTATCCAGATGAAAAATGCAACAAGAAAACCGTCGACGGCGAAAGCAACATTGACATATAACTTCCAAGGGACTTTTAAATCAGTTGATTCTAGCGAGCAGATGCTCTCGCAGTGTTCATCTCTACCAGCTCATGTTTCCAGTTATCATATGTCTCGTGCTCGTATCTGCACATTTTTGAGGAGTATCTACCCCTTGCGACCGGATAAAGAGTACACCAATATTGATGAAGACCGTCTTGAAGAGGCAAAGAAAGAGCTGGGCTCCATTATCAAGGAAATGAAACAGCTAGGATATACCGATGAAGAGAATGTCAGTCTAGTAAGGGATCTTGCTGGTGAGGATCCGGAAGGCCAAATTAGCCTTTCCATCTCGACTCATGACAATTTTGCGAAATGGGGCAAACACTACCGTGAGTGCCTCCCCCTATTTTGCTACGATTACCTTATAGACTTTATTAATTGTACTTTTCAACTAGTGCTGTCTCTTCTTAATGCGCACACCCGCCAAATATGCAAAAGCTTCAAGGACCCCGGGCCTCTTGAATATGGAAAGAACTCCCCCTTCTTCTGCCGTTGCCGCGAGGAGCTCGATGCCTGCTTTGATAATCTGCCTCCACCAAAACCATCGATCATTGTGAGGGCACCTGATGGCTCCGTCAAACTTCGCACGACTTATAAAATGTCTCGATACAACAGCAGAAGCAATCCCTGCTTTGCTGGCCATTGCCGTATCCGCCTTTCCGAAGGGGTCGTTACCCTCCCTATTCGAAACCTTCGTGCGGGGACCAATGTGTGGACTCCGCTCGGCCCGCGCCGTGTTAAGGCCGTTTTAGCCACAGCAGTCAAGAACACCAGCCTCTGCAATATCGGCTCTTTATCAATTACCCCCTGGCATCCAATTCGGGTAACAGGAAGCTGGACATTCCCATCAGATGTATCGGAGAGGAGTACCCCTTTCACAGGAACAGTTTACTCCGTATTGCTTGACCCTGACCTCGACTCCGATGCCCATGCTATCATGGTGGAAGGGCATGTCTGCGTCTCACTAGGTCACGGTGTCCGGAGTGGTAACGATGTTCGTGCACATGCTTTCTTTGGCAGCTACCCAAGCGTTGTCAGGAGCCTGGCATCGCTTCCCCGTGACGTTAACGGAGTCTTGAGATGTTCTGGGATGAAGCGAAACCCATTAACAGGGCTAGCTTGTGGATTTATTGGCGAGAGAGGACTCCGAATGTCAACGAACAAATATGCCTTCAAGAAATCAGCTAAAGTAGCGTTTCGTTATCGCTTTCTCGTTCCGACTATGATATCTAGCCGAGGAGCCGCTTATCGAGAAGTTCGTTAAAACTTTCAGAGGATATTCACGTTGAACGGCATTTGCTTGTTCCGCTTGAAGGGTGTAGGCCGAGATGGGTACGAAATACCATTCTGATTAATATTAGTCTACTAAATATGGAATTTCCTTACTGCGTACAGCAGAAATATCAAACGCCAGCCTTGCAACGTCTAGTGCCCCAAGTTTCGCAACACCACTTAACTACGGAGTAGGGTTACTATCCTTTTGTTATTATTACGTAGGATTCGATATTACTTTTCAAAACATAATTACTTACCTTGACGTATTTCACCACTTGCTGAAGTAATATGTATTGGTACCCTCGATTATAGCTGTCGTCCTTAGCTTCCTTAGCTATCCCTTTATCAGCAAACCATGCTAACACTTCACTATTTCCGCTAGCTATTTCCAGGTAAATTTATTTTTAGACAAAATCAGCGGTCAGATCAAAGTGTATCCATATCCAAGACATAATTCTGGTAAGCATATTGTAGCGACCTTTACTAGCCACGCAGGACCGAGCTGCCCTTAGTTGGGGGCGCACCTATGGGCAGAGCATCCCAGTAGACTTTCATGCGGATGTTAACTTGAATGCAGTAAGACATCAGCAATTCTTGAAGGCGGGGGGGTTCGTACTGAATGTGTAAAATAAATATATCAAGGTTATGAGTTCTGCGCTGGTGGGGCACGTCCCTATGTCACTCTGCCAAGCGTCGGCATCGCATGGGCCATTTCTGATCAGCCAACTCAAATAAAACATCTCTACGGCCGCTCACTCCATTGTACAGGACACTTCACAGTATACCTTATTCCAATGGTCTTTCAATTGTATTTCAGATGCCGGGTAGGTTAAAAAGGAGCTTTCTTTCTTGGTCTATTTCAAAAACAGGTGCGCTCACATTTCTCTCTAATAAAAGTACTGGTGCTAACTGGTTGGCAATCTCCCCCTTTGAGCACCGGCACTAAAGGGTATGTACCCTATGTATAAGTTTTGAATCCCTCCGCCCCATATTCAGCCTCATATACCTGAGCTAAAGGCTTTGGGAGTCCCCAGCCTATTGGAATAATTTTACACAGCCGCTAATTTCAATTAGAGAGGATAATCGCAGCGGGCAGCGATATGATGGCCTCTGTTGCCTCTGAACCGCATCATAGATTTTGTGATTCGGAGCTGCTAGCTCCCTTGTTCGACAGCGGAAAAACACGTTTGACGAAGAGAGAATATTGTCCAAAATATGGGGCTGCTGTGATCTTTTTAATGAATTTTCTAAGTATACATCGAGCAAGGAAAAGACAGATAAGACAGATGATGTCGAAAGAGGAATACACTAGCTCCCGCTCGCCGCTAGTAATTTCGATAGACAACGTCCAAACAATTAGAGCGGCACATATTAATAAAAGCAATCCGAGAAATCAGACGATATTAGCTTCGCTGCTTTCTATCACGAAATGACAATCCAAATCCAAACGAAACGCAAATGCAAATGCAATTGCAACGAATAAATATGTTTCCCACATTCTTTAAACACCCGATCCTGAAGCGGCTATTCACTTAATCTCTCCCGCACGAAATGCGAGCTCCTTTCAAGTTACTGACTGTAGCAACTGTATTCTCGCCGTCGAACTCAGCATAGGTGGCGCGATCATCAATTTTCGCAATTACGCCGCCTTTTTTATTCTTAATTGTGCAGGAGCCACCAAGCCTGGTGAGCTGAACACTTGAGGCGATAAGTTTGCCATGGGATGCGACGCGAGTTTTCCCGAAGAGCTTGAAAACATCTCTTTCTTTGTCGTCAAGTGAAATGGTCACGGAACCCGAGGCGCCCGTTAAGTTGTTTATAATCTGGACTCTAACTTGGTGATGCTTTTGGCTGTTTCGAGGTGTGGGAATGGCAGAGATGGAAGTGGCGAGAAGGCCAAGGACAACGGCGAAGGATATCTGCATTTTTGAGGATTGAAGTACGTGGATTTCTTGCCGGTTGAGTATATCCTGTTTGCGAGGAGTTTGACGTTTGAGGATGTGCAAGCTAGAGGCTTGTAATATGTCTGGAAGGGTTTTCTTTTGCTTTGCGATTGTTATTCTGGTTCTTTTATTCTTATTTCTGACTCTAAGGCATATGTATGATGGCCTTTATATACCTATTTCTCAATAGCTCCAATGCTATATGCAACGGTTTGCACAAACAGTCTGTTTCCGGGAAATTGAGACTCTAACCAATAAGTACCTAGGTATTTGGGACCTTTTACACCAGGGGGTTCAGCCCAGTTACAGCCTTTGGAACTGGTTAACGCCCCCGCTATCGAACATGGTGCAGTTCAAGACCTAATTAGTTCCAGGGCGAACTTGGGGCCGACTCTACACCGGATCAAGGATACTGCGGACGCATTTACAACGAGTTGTAGTATAATCATGCAGCTGGAGCATGGATGGCATGTGGTAATAAAAGCAACGGAGTTTTCCGCCTGCCGCTTAGGCCTTGGCATGTTCCTTCAGTAGTTTTATTAATACCAACATGCAGCAGGTGGATTTCCCTTCTACCCGATGTGGAAATCCACCCAAAGCCATTTTGATTGATTCTGCGCAGGCGTAACTCCACATCCTACAAGATTTCGCCTAACCCGACTGGAGATCCTTCATTTGCGATTCAAAACAGGCATGAAAACGACAAATAATTTCCTAGTGAGCAGATGAGTCAGGTCAGCTGACGTGTATTCTGAGTATGTCGCGAACACTTTGAACCAGAAGCTTCGCCCCAAAGGATTCACAGGATCTAGTAAACTAGTTTTGCTGTGTCAAACGTGCTCCATTATTCCAATTCGTATTTTTGAAGGCCATTGGAAACGGAATTCCAAAGGCCCCTGCCACTGGTATATTGGACATGTATGTACGCCTTGCCACGAAATTTACTGCAGGGTAAGTCGAATTTAAGGGGAACGAAATATCTCTGGGGAAAAATGGTTGTGTGCATTATCGGCATTTCTACAACAACAATTCCTCTTTGCCTTGGGATTTAAGGTATCTGGGTATTAATCTAGCCAAGGGTGGGCCTGCCAGCGAACGTACCTATTTCACCATGGCTAATGGCCTTGATCACTTTGTACGGTACATACCACCACACTGTTACCAGATCGGGTTCGTCACGTTTGTCATACAGGTTACTTCCCATTCTAAAACTAGTAGTTGTGGCGGTACAAAGAACTACCAAATGGCTATTATATTTACATGAGCAAATGTGCCATGCAGGGAATTTCAGTGTTGATTACTGGAAATCTATTTTGAGCACCTGTAACTATTTACTGGGTAAAAGCATTAGCTGATCAACACTTTGGTTGTAGGATTTAACATTCTGTTCAGCTTAGGCACTTACTGCCATCGTGAAGCTTATCATAGTGTAAGGGCCCCCGCTTGGCGAGCCTGCGTTACAGCCCCTTTAATCGATCCTAGCTTGACAGCGTGGCTAGTTCAGAAAAGAACCATTCTCTGCTGGTTAGCTACATGAGGTCAGCCTCTCCCAAATTAAGAGCTAAGTCGATACTTCAGTAATATTAATGTGTTCATGTATTTATTTACTTTTTTTTTTTTTTTTTTTTTTTTTGCTACAATGAATATTTCAGTTGTTCATAATGCACAACTGATACAGAGAAGTTTCCCTACAAGTGCATGGTCTCTATGAACATTAGTACCTAGGTAGATGTTATTTTCATGCTAATAAAAGGAAGAAAGCTACCCGTTATCTGGTCTCGTCCCTCTTGGCTTGATAAGCAAAAATTGTTCTCAACCCTAGTAGTTTCCCCTCTGATGTCATGACTGTGGAGAGTAGTAAATACTAGGGTAGTTCTAATCCAATTTAATCTCCGTTGTGGGACAAGTGCCTACAGTGCCTCTCAGCCTTATCAAGCCGGCCACTCACATATTCTTTTCAAATCTTGATAATCGAGAAGGGGCTTGGCCCTAAACCTAAGTCGACTTCGTGCTGGATCTATTTTGGGTAGCCAATGTGACCACCCCCATGCTGGATTACCTGCGTTGATCAGATGCTAGCCCTTCAGGGGGTTGGAAGGATTCCTTCTGCGGCCTGGCAATTCTTCTCGTTTGACTGATAACTCTGTAACTAAGTTACATTTATGCTGGCCGGTTTGGGTAAGCAGAGTTTCAAAAAGAATAAGGTAGCGCTCTGCATATACTATTTCTTGTTCACGACGGTACTCCCTGTTACTCTTGTTTATATGAAACTTCCAAGGTAAAACGACTGGACGCGGTTGTAGTTATCAGTTCCTCCAACGAACTGTAGAAGCGAGTGCTTCCAAACGAATTGTAGCCAGTTAGTTGGCTGTCCTCCAATTTCTCTAAAATTTGTACTAAATCGATTCAGAATGTCAAGTTAAAAACGAATATTGCCCCAATTAATTTCATGAAAAGTAAATTTTCTTAATGTCATTTAATGTACCATTCAGTTGCTAGAATATATCTTTGAGAGTAATGAGTGTATTAAGGATTGATTCTTTCACCCCAGCGGTTTCCCCACAGCATCACTTGTAAGTTCTTTGTAGCGGGGCTACGGGAAAGGGGTAAGGGCCCCGAGCGTCGCCCAGTCTCCCGCGCCTCCACTGCTTGAACATCAAAACAGCAGTTCTCAATGCTCAATTGGGTCGAGTGCCAGACTGTTGGAAGATCATAGCTTCGAATTGGCTGAACAGCGAAAGAGACTTTGCGTCGCCATAGCCAGAGAGCTGGCTTGCGTAGAGTCCGCAGGTTCCACGTTCAGGATCAATCCACTATTAGAAATTAATCATATATAGTGTTAGCATTGAAATGGTTATTAATAGATAGCGTCATTCTTTATATTCGAGGTAACCTCATTTGTTTCGTAACACTTACCCAATATAAATTATCAACTCCGTGCCAATTAATTGAACCCTTCAGCCGCCTGTTTGGTATGTCTTCCGTCGCCAAGACACCAATTAGCGAATGGTTCCATGTTACATTACCTGGCAGCGCGTTTGTCATAGCCATCTCAGTCCCTGACAAATGCATGTATTGAATGAGATGACTATTGTCGGGAAGCCGGGGTTCAAATATCTTCGAAAGGGTTTCAGGCGGTAGGAGTTTGCCATCGTTTCTCAGGATAGAAGTTAGCAAAGTGATGTATTCTGATGGAGTGGACCAGATGCCATGTCCGCCGTAATCATCAACAGGATGGAGATTCGGCTGGGATCCTGCCGAGGTCGCTACAAGTTCACCTGTCGGAGTTCGGGTGGTTGACTCAGCCTTATTCTGCAGAATATAGTTGCTCTGAGAGGGGTTGAATGTGGTGTGCTGCATTCCAAGGGGTTCAAAGATATGTGTTTTCAGGTACTCTTCCAATTTAATCCCTCCATTAACGCGTTCGACAGCTTTTCCCGCCCAATCGAGGCCTGCGCCATAGATCCAACCCTCCCCAGGGTCACACAACAACGGGTAGACAAGTTTTTCCTACTTGGGTTAGTTGTGTAGATCTAAACAACCCCAAATGCATGCCTGGTGGCGGAGGAAAAATGCGGGAATTTCAACTCACAATTTTCACCGACCCCATTACAGCGTCTGTTTTTGTGGCCTGTCTCCACTTTTGTAAGGTTGGATTCCAATTGTCATAAGCAATCCCTGATGTATGGGTAAGCAGATGACAAAAAGTTATCTTCTTATTTGCCTTCCGTATCATAGGCTCTCCTGTCCCTTCATCGAAGCCGTACAAAACGTCAGGATCCGACAGTTCAGGAAGGATACGCTCGACATTTTCATCTATATCGATGAGTCCCTTATCAACGCATTGCATAATGGCGATAGAAGTCATGAGCTTCGTGCATGATGCAAACCACATCGGGGTATCGACAGTAACAGGCCCTGCACCGGCAAAGCCAAAGCTTTTGGAGTACAAAGTATCCCCTTTTGAAGTGATCAGCACTTGGTCTTACGAAATAGGCATTGTGCTTCAGGAGTGAACATGGAAAAACCCACCGTTGCTATTAGCCGCAATCATAGCAACCCCGGGCAGAACACGATCCGGTCCCTCCGCAGTCAAGGACTCAGCGATTTTGTTGAAAGCTTCCATATTTATAATAACCCTTGTTCAAAAACGTTTTTGGGAGCCTCAGGCCTCAAACCGAATATCATGAAACTAATCCAAATTACAAAGACAAAATATGAAAAAAAGGAAAAATGAAACAGTGTTAGTCAGGCTTAAATGCCTTGGGCTCTCGCGGGAGGTTGGGTTTATATGTCTTTTGATTTTTGAGTGAGATTCGCTCTAAGCATACTACCTGTCTGCTGAGCATGCCAGAAATAGAGCCATTCAGACGGACGGGATGAGAATATGAACACAGCCTGCAGAGGACTGATATGAAATATGATTTAAAATTAGCCATGATAACGGGGCGCTGGGTGGGTAAGTTCTGTGCCACTACGATGATGGTGCTTACCTTTCCCCATCCATCTGCTCGGTATAAATCGCCGAGCTGAGGTTGATGTTGCTGGCGCATAAAAGCCTAGGTAGGGCTAACGTGCTGCAGGCCACGGTCAGACTTACCCTAAGAAGCTTGGTTATTTTACCTACACATGAAACCAGTTTCAAACTCCATTATATAGTATATTATTTCCAGAAATTTGATACATTTTACCTTATTCTCGAGTTAATAATAATCCTCACAAGCTACATACAAAAACATATGAGATTAAATTGAAGAAGAATGTGGAAACTAAGAAGATGGAAATCACGTGAAATAGTTGGTCTTTGCGGCCACAGGTCGCCAGCCATCCATGTCAACAGCGCTCCATGTTTTTATCTCTGAGCATCTTTAACTCCGGACGATGATTTTTGAACCATCATCCATGACAAGCGGCTCGGGAAGATTATGTTTTGGGCAAATAACAGGATTTCACGCCAATGAGAAGCAAGAATGTTCCGAATATCCATGCATGTGTATAAAATGGCGTCAAATGGCTCTCAAGAGTTTCAAGGGCTAGAGCCAATTTTTTCCAACATCTCCGGCCTTGGTCCTATCCTATGTGCTGTTCTCCCATTGTTATCCACATCATGAAATCTGGGGGTTCAGGATAGGCTGAGAAGGTTATCCTGCTCTGTCTCTTTCTAATGGACTCGTCTATTCCTTACTCACGCTCCCTTATCAGCGGTTGACCTACAAGGCCAGACATATTGTTGGGATTCGCCGAACATCACTAATATGGGTGTTCCGTGGCATGATATTACTGGCCCGTAAATCGGCGAATCACACCCATTCGCTTATTGGCTCGCACATTACGAACGAGCCCTTTTTCTATAAAAACTCATAGCTAGCTATGGAGTAGATAGATTCTAATTAAAATGAAAGTATACATATATTATTATTTATTATTATATTATACACCACTTAATCTCAGAGATATGTGGGAAACTATCTATTTTATCTAACAAGAAAAACCATGCAATAAAAGAGTTTACTGCTGGATTAAAAACCTCATGCACTAATAAATGTATGCAACAGTTTCTGTGAGACTTTGAGCTACTGGGAACCAGCAACTGCTGTTCTCAAGAAAAGAAGAGAATGAGATGAGAAAAGAAAAATTAAAAATAAAGAAAAATTACACTGAGTATTTTTGAAAATACACTCATGTGTGAGTGAGTGAGTGAAAGACATCAACTGCACTCTGAAGCATAGAGAGTTGTATCTTTAGCATGAAATAAGCATGAGGATGTGCTATGAGCACTGATTTTGTGTGATAAGCATGCTTTCAGCAGTTTCAGCATGGTGTTTATTGAGATCTGTGTATGCTTGATTAAAATATAATAGATTGCTGTTTCTCTGTCTGATAGACACTCAGTGTCTTTATCAGTGAGAACTGTGATAGAATTCCCTGCTTGATTCATCATTTTGTTAGACAGTGTAGTTTTTCTTTGATATTTAATAGTCATTTCTTGTTGATTCTGCTCTCATGCAGCAGACTTCTGTAACTGTGCTGAAATCTATCACAGTGAACTATCACATGCATCACTATTTCATTTGAATAGTCACATTCACATGCTGATGATGAGAAATCCAGTACTCATCTTTTATATAGAAAGACTGTCAGCTCTGTTTTTCCTGATCTTAGTTAAATTATCAGCAAGTTTCTGATCTTGTTTAGACTCTTGTGTCATTTCAGAATACTTTTATCTGAAAATTGATCAAAGAGTTTATATCAGAGAAATATTCTAGCTCTTCATTATTTTCTTTATCTATTCAGAATTTCTTTTCACACTCATTCATCATGTGAGAAGTGCTGTGTTGCTGCTGATTTTAAATAGTTTTTTATTTACTTTTTTTCATTCAAAGCTTCTCTTAATTTTCAGACAGACTATCTGAATAAATCATTTTCTCAATAAGTCTTCTGTACACTGTGTCTTTTTATCTGAGTTTGACTCTCACTGCTGTGCATGTCTCTTCAATTTGTGTTGCCATTTCAGAGACCTTCAGTCATTTTGTGGCGCGTGTCACAACTTCATCAAGATAGATGTTCAGAGGTGACATGTATGTCTCTGCTTTCAGTGTGAATATTGGTGTTGCTCTGTATGCTTCAGCTACTATTCTCAGGCATTCATTCTGTGTTCTGATTAGGCCCTCTGTGTGCTGTTTATTGCGCATGCGTCCTTCGCGCTTGATGCGCGGTTGATGCCATGCCAGTGCGCTGTAAGCTATAGCTGGCCGTATGACCATGTTGTATATTGTTCTAGCTTGATGTAGGGGGACTCCCCAGGTGGCCTGTGTTGTCTGTGATAGTGCCTTTATCTGTGACTTCATTTTTCCTGCTATAGCATCCATGTGACCTTTCCATTGAAGCTTGGAATCCAGCCATACTCCTAGAACTCTCATCACCTTCTGTGGCTTGATAACTTGCTGAGGCAGTCTCAGAGAGTGATTCAAGTTGAATCAAGTTCAGGCTCTAGTGAAGTGCATCAACTCATACTTCTGCAGAGCAAAAATAGCTTCATGTCTTCCTGCCCATTCTTCACATTCTGCGTGCACCCGTGTGAGCTGCGCGCAATTTGCTTCAGTTGATGGCCTGTATGCTATTATATTGACATCATCCACAAATCCTATGCAGCTCACTGATCTATTCAAGAGTGAGTATATCCAGAGCAGTTCCTCATTGTAAAATAGAAAGAGAATGAGAAAGAGAGGTGATTCTTGTGATATCTCAGCTGAAATATTGAAGATCTCAGTTTTCTGTTCTTCAAATGTGAGCATGGATCATCTATCTGACATAAATGAGTGTATTCACTCTGTCAGCTGTCTTGGTAGGCCCTTCATGCGAAGAATGTGTGTGAGTTGGTCTTTGAGCACTCTATTATAAGCTTCTGAGATGTTCAATGATAGAACTGTGACCACTGTGTCTGACTTCTTCCATACTGTTCTAATTTGTGCTAGCAGTAGTGATACTGCTGTTTCGGTTGATCTGGCCCGTCTAGCACTCATCTGTTGAGATGGCAGTAGATTGAGTGTTTTCACTAGCTGTCTGAGTTTCTGTGCAGTGGCTGATTCTATTATTTTTCTCATTGTATTCAGTAGAGCAATGAGCCTTCATGTCTCTGTCTTTTGATAATTCTCTTTTCCTGGTTTTTTCAGTATCACTCTTTGAGTGATCTTGAATATCTCCAGGTAGTGTTCTCATTCCCAGCATGCCAGTGTGAGCTCTATTATAGTCTTTGTGAAGCTTAATCTCAGCATTTTCAGAAATTCATTGGAGACTTCATTGATACCTGATTGTGATGGGCTACGCCCATGTTAGTAGACCATTCCGCTCGCATGCCAATGGAAGCTCCATGGGTTTTGCCGACCTAGCGGCCACGCCAATTGGAAATATGATTATCCGCCCTGCCAGGCTCATAAAAGAATCTCATGTGTTCACACTCAAATGCTTTTCCTTTTCTTTTCTTTTCCTTAACGTTTTCTACTTTTTGTTATATAAAACCTATATTAGTGCCGAGCTCTTCGGCATAGGCCTGTTACACTGATGCTTTGTTGCTTGATAGATGTGCTATAAGCATGATCATTTTCTTCTCTGTGATGCTTATTATCTCTGTTGTTTTCAGTGAGTGTTTCACCTCCTTCATGTCCCTGTTGTCACTGACTAGTGACAGAGAGAAGAACCTTTGTCTCAGAATCTTGACTTTATCATCAAAGAAATTGACTGATAGTAGATTTTCTCTGTCTTCTACTATCAATGCTGAAATTCTTGGAGATTGTGCATGCTTATTACTACTTTGATATTCTCATTTGGCCATCTTTCATAGTAGCTTGGGCTTGAACTCTGTGCTGTGTATTAATTCTCTGAAACTGTTTATTTTAGTCAGTTTAATCTCTCTGTTTCTCAGGGCTCAAGCTTTAATTATATCTGCTGCAGAGATGTTTCTGTCTTTCTTGACTTTTTTATATTGATTGACTGCCTCTGCTACTCAAGGGGACCACCATGACTGACTGTGTTAACTGTAGTTTGAGACTTTGGCATGTTTTACTGCTAGATCTTTCACAAATTTGACAAGATATCTTGCATAACTGTTTATCTGATTTTTTGAAGTCAGTGCTTCTGGGCTTCTCAGTGTCTGGCAGTCCTGCACTATCTGTTTCAGACAGAAGTGATGTCAAGTGTGTCTTTTTCTACTACTATTGTGATGGAGAATCTCGGCGTGGTATTACTTTTCACCGAGACCGCCTCATATATTTGTTTGGCATGGCTGCCTCATATTCCCATTATTCTTTGACACGTGTGGATTCGGTGAAGATTGATTGTACACAGAGCAGTGAGATTGCTTCTTTTTGATTATGTGATTTAATATGTGATTGATTGCTTGTTCTTCTTCTATATTTGAATCTTCTACATGTTCTTTTGTATTGCTATTTGAATAGCTTGTTGAATAGAATATTGTATACACAGTGAACTTATCAACCTTCTTATGATCCCGCTGCTCCTGCTCATGTGCCGCCAAAAGCGCACAACCCCTTATTCCACTTCATTGGCGTCCCTGGGAAGACAATTCAAAATGAATGAGCAGATGATAGCTACAACTGATATGATTTCTCTCAATATTTTGTCTTTTCTGTTTTTGTTGAGCATTCTTTTCAATAGTGTTCATTTGTGAAAGCCTCTGATTGGCCAATATAACTGATATTGACAGTGAATAACAAAGGATGCGAGCAAATACTTCACTGATAAGCTCAATTTAAATACTCATATCCCTATTCAACAAATGAAAGAAGAGAGAAATGTTGAAAAAAGTGATAAAAAAAAAGATTTTCAGTAAAAAAATCTAAAGTGAATGTTGAAATTCCTTCTCTTTCTTGAGAATTTGAGATTTGAATATAAAAAAAATATTGATATTGATAGTATTGTTGAACTCTTTCTCTTATGTGAACAGAAGTCTTTTGTGTGTTTCTTTCTTTTTCAATATATGTCTTTCAAGTATTCTTGATCAGATTCTATTACTCATTGTCAAACTCAGTCAGGAAAGGTCTCTGCAGCGCCCCCAAAAATAGAAGTTAGCAAAGAGAAGACAGAAGCTAGTAAAGAAAAGATGACTACACTCACTACTATCTCATTCAGTCAGCTGACTTCCAATAGTGGACTGCCATATCAACGTCTTGTCATGCTGATGCTGATTCCTGGAGCACCTGAAGCCCCATTCTTTGATGGAAGAAACATTACTGCTTTTATTGATCAATATGAGGCAATGTGCACCTTGCATTTTGTTGCAGGAATTGATGCTCTGGTGGTATTACAGAACTATTGTACCATGGAACTGCAGGGCCATATTGATCAGCTTGTCTTGGATCATAAGACATGAGAAATGGTTAAAAAGCAGTTACTTGTCAATTTCTGGTGCGAAGATGCTCATCAACAGATGTATAATCAATTTTATCTTCATGCATTGTGCAACAAGACTCATTCTACCAGCCAGAAGATTCTTGTCTACTGTCATCAATTCTGCACAGTTGCAATGTCTCTCATTTGCAAGAATGAATTGCAATAATCTCTCACTTGTATCTGATTTTTTCAAGAGCTTTCAGAAGATATTCATGAAAAAGCTTTTCACACTGCTGAATTTGATAAGATTAGTCAATCTGAATGAGAACTGCTGAAGATCTGTGATGCTGTGTCTCAAATACAGAAGACAAAGAAAGAGATTGCATGAGTTCTGACATCTGATCTTTTCCTCAACTCTATTTCATTGATGCAGCCGTCTGCTCAGCCTGTGTTTAATCCGCCCACATTGAATGTGCCTGTGCCGACCGCTTCGGCGATACCTGCTCCAGATGCAAAAACACAGAATCCAAGTGATAACATTCTTGAGAATTTTGTCAACTGAATGAACATGTTATCTCTGATGATCACTGACATTCAAAATCAGAAAAACATGCAGCAAAATGTGACTGCTTCAAAGATTCTTCTTACTTGAGGACATGATCCTGCATTGAATTTATCAAATATGTCTTACTATGAAACTTAACATGAATCTGGAGATCTGTCTTGATCTTGATCCGGAAGCTTTGTTCAATACAATCAACCGCCGATGTCATGCTGGGGTTGTGGAGATTCAAACCATATGCTTCCAAATTGCTTAGCAATCAGCCGGCTCATTGATCAGGGCAAGATTCATCAGAATATGATTGAAGAATACTATGAGAGTAATGTGATGAGAAAAGACCTGAAGATTGCTGTCAACTGACTCAAGCTTCATATTGTTATGATTGAATGACTTTTGAAGTAAATGACTGCACTGCTGACTGTCTCAACCGCGGATAAACTTCGGAATGATGGTAGTATCCGGGTATTTCCTGACGGATCCCCGATGCCATTGGTGAATGCCGTAAGCATATGTGATATTGAATTTGATAGTGACTCTGAGAAAGATGATATGATCAATAGTGAGATGAAGAAGATTGTTAGTGTAATGACTACTTTCACTTCTACTGAGAAGAATAAAATCTCTTCTATGAATAAAAATCAAGCAACACTTTTCAGATAAATTGAGAAGAAGAAGAGACTGTCAACAACACATTCTCAGTACAATGACAGATATTCAGATGAAAAATCAGTTTCTTTTGCTTAAGATGTGATCTCTGCTTCACAGAAAAATGATGAGAATAATAATTCTCAATCTCTTTATAATAAACAGCTTCAGAGTGAAAGTTCAAAGCTCAGAGATGATGAAATTATCTCAGATTCAGAAATGACAGATACTCTGCAGATTCAGAAGAAAACTGTTCTCTGCAGACCTTGAAAACTCAAAGAGTCAAAGCTTTCTACAGAAATGAAGAATAAAGACAATATGACAATCATAATATGATAAATATTCAAGAAGATCATGCATCAAGAAATCAGTGAAATTCAGATTAAAGATTTCATGACATGCTTCACTTAACTTCAGTATATGTTCTTTCAAAATCTTCCCATTGAAGTTCAACAGCATATGATTCAGAATGATGCAGCCACTGTTGTTCTGGTTCAATCTGGCACTTCTGTTGCTGAGTATAATTCTTGTTGAAATCTTGTTTCAGTTGAACACATCAAGTTCACTGTTGGAATTGAAAAGGGGGAAACTGAGACAATATTTGATGAAGATGTGAAAATTAACTATTTTGTTGAAAGAACTGCATTAGATCTCAATCTCATCATTTAAAGAGATGCTGTCAAACCTATTCTTGAAGCTGGAAGTCAGCAGAGTGGTGTCATTGAAATCTGCAAGAATGTTTCTGTTCATCTTGAATCTGTTATAATGTCTCAGATATTTTTCATCATGAAATGTGATTCTCATGATTGCATTCTCAGCTGATCATATGAAAACATGACATGTTTGACAAGAATTACAGATAACAAAGACAGTGTTCTTGTTCATGTTTTTGATCTGAAGAATGAGAAGAATCAGATATCTTTTCTTGATTATTCTCTCAGTGACCATGGAGATTGAAAGTTAGATGATCTTTGTGACAAAGTGCAGACTTTAAACTAGATATGCTGAGTTTGATTGATCTTTGCAATGTTGAATGTGGTGGGCAAAAAAATGATATCAGATTCAGCAATTGTGATGTGAATAGCAGGGCAAATATTCTGTCATGTTTTGAAAGTGGTGTGGGTGCATCAGCCAATCAGACTTTTAGCAGCCCCGGGCTGTCAAAAGATTCAGTCAATCAGAGAATACTGTCTCAAAATGCTCAAGAATCTCACAGATTTTTTCTCATCATTCTACATCAACAATTTTACTCATCTACACATTCATCTTTTCCTTTTTCTAATTATTCAATATCCGAATCATGCTGTGTTTGTGATGTACAGTTTCATGATTTATCTTTATATGCTTCTTCATGATCTTCTCCTCGATTGCGCAGTTCAACTGTTGCAACATTATACAAGTGAAAAGCTGATAAGATTCAATCTCTCAATGTGTTAACTACAGATGATGAGATTTCTGGTGGAACAGATAAGTGAAGAGAAATTCATCAACAATGATTCAAAGATAATGTGATTTCAGAGCAGAATCTGTCTTCACTCTACAATCATTTCATTACACTCTGTTTCTCTGATTGCCTGTGAGATTCACAACTCACAGAGAAAAGAATTAAGAATCTGCAGATCAAATCAATACTCATCTCACAGAAACATGAACTTTTGATTGAGATTCTGTTTAGAAGAGAAAAAGTTCTCATGTGAAGTTTTAAGAATTATAGAATACTTGCAAAAGAAGTCTCTTCATCTGTCAAGATTCATGTTACTCTGCATAAAGCATGACAAGTGGTAGAATTTTCTATTTCTCAAAAGCTTGTCTCTACAATCATCAATATGCTTCACGAACATGTTGATTCTGAAGTTTATAAATATTGTTATGATCTGTATCAAAATAAGTGATTCCTTGTCAAGAAGAAAGAAGCTGAGAAATATCACATTGTCAATGTGTGCATGAACATGAACACTGTCACTATTCACAATACATATATTTCATCTAGTGTGGACGCGTTTGCTGAGGATTTCATGGGAATGAAGATAATAAGTATGATGAATTTCTTTTCTGAATATGATCAAGTTTCTTTACATGAAGACAGCTGAGATATGACAGCTTTTCTTATTTTAATCAGATTGCTTTGTCAGACAGCACTGTCACAAGACATGACAAATTCTATTGTGCAGTTCTGCTGAATCATGGCATGCATTCTTCGATTGAACATACCGCATCAAGCAGACAATTTTATGGATGATATTGATGTGAAAGGCCCGCGGACGCGTTACAATGATGAAGAAGTAATATCAGATATTCAGAAATTTGTTCTAAAGCATCTGCAAAACTTAGATGCCACCCTCACCAGCATAGAACTCGCGGACACATGTATCCAGGTTGAAAAGTCAGAATTCACCTGCTCTGGTATAATTCTAGTTGAATATGTTGTGGATGCTGACAGCAGGCGCCCCGAAGCTGTGAAAATTGTCAAAATTGTTGAGTGACTGAATCTGACAGATATCACAGGTGCCTGAGCTTTCTTAGATATTTGTGTTTACTATAGAATATGGATTCTGAATTTCACTATCATTTCTATACCTATCTATATTCTATTCAAGAAGAACATTCCTTTTACCTGGAGTCTTGAACAAGTGAATGCAATGACAATTTTGAAGAATGCTCTGACAACTGCCCCTGCACTTTGCTGCATTGATTATTCTGAAGATGCTGGTGATATCGTGATGACCACAGATGCCTGTCTTGAAGAATGGGGTGGAACGCTCAGCCAACGGGATAAATTGAATGGAAAGCTACATCCTTGTCGATATGAGAGCGGAATCTGGAGCCCCACTGAAGCAAAATATGATGCAGGAAAGCGAGAATGCCGCGCTGTGCTCAAAATACTAAAGAAATGCTGTTATTATCTGTATGATGTTCACTTTATTCTGGAAACCGACGCGAAGACTCTAGTGGCACAGCTCAATCAATCTGCCACTGACCTGCCTGGTGCTCTTGTTACTGGCTGGCTTGCCTGGATTCGGATGTTTGATTTCGAAGTTCAACATGTGCCTGGTCAGAAGCATACTGCTGCAGATGAGCTATCTTGTTGACCTCCTGCTGAGGGTGAGGTTCCTGAGGATCAAGATATCAATGATTTCATAGATGCAGAACTCAACTATATTAGTGTTGCATCTTTGACAGTTCCTGATTTCGATGTCAGCGGCGTGGATGCTTCTGAGTCATCAGATGTGTGTGTTCTTTTGCCTGATTATTCTGATTGCAGTGAATCAATTGCGAGGTTTCTCACCACCATGAAGTGGCTGGATGATATACCATGTTCCATCTTTTCTAAATGGCGCAAGCATGCACTTTGATATATCATCCAAGGTCAACATCTATTCCGACAACCAGGCAAGGGAATTCCTCTGAGACGCGTGGTTGATAACTCATCTGAGTAAAAGAATATTGTTGCTCAGATGCATGATGAATCTGGTCATAAAGACTGTGAGGCCACAAACCACAAGATCACACAGTGATATTGATGGGAAGATATCTGGAAAGCTGTCAAGAATTATTGCAAAAGCTGCACAGTGTGCCAGCTGAGGGATGGCGCTTGCTTGGAAGAACCACTATATTCAACAAGCCACAATTATCTATGGGACAAGTGGTGTATCGATGTTGTCAAGTTTCCGAAGAACTGAGGCAAGCAATGTGCTGTTATTGCTCAGAATGATCTCACTGGCTGAGTGAAAGGCCGCCCTCTTGCTCATGAAACAGCTGAGAACATGGCGCAATTCATCTATGAGAATATCATTTGCTGACACAGCTGCTTTCAGAAATTAGTGTGTGATAACAGATCAGAGAATCAAAAATGAACTAAGATTCTCAATGTCAAATATTGTGTTAATCAAATAACCATCTCATCATACAATGCGAAGGCTAATGGCATGGTCGAACGCAGTCACTGCCTGATATCCAATGCGCTTTCAAAGCTAGCTGCAGATGGAAGAAGCTGGGTTAATCATTTCCATTCTGCGCTATGGGCAGATCGCGTCACCATTTGGCAATCTACTGGTGAAACCCCATTCCGCCTGCAATATGGCTACGATGCTATCCTTTCAATAGAGCTTGATGTTCCAACTTGGCAAACACTTCCCTGGCAGACAGTGCAATCCCGTGCTGATTTGATATATATGTGTATTTGACAATTGGAAAAGAGAGATGAAGATCTGGAGAAGGCCACTCATCACCTGCACCATGTGAGAGAGAAGAACTGAGATCTATTTGATGAAACTAAGCAATTAGTCTGAGAATTATTGTAGATAAGTGATTTGATGCTTTTGCATGATATCAAGCTAGAAATGTCCTATTCTGCCAAGCTCAACTTCCGATGGCTGGGCCCGTATCAAATCCGAGAAGCAAACCATGAGAAAGAAATCTATCATCTGAAAGAGCTGAATGATTCATCATTTCAGAATACTACTGCAGATAATAGGTTAAAAAGGTTCTATCTCTGAGACAATCAAATGCTGGTTGCAGAGAATAATATCAATGAAGCAAATGATATTGAAGAGAAAGAGGTGGATATACAAGATACTGATAAGAAGAATTCTTTGAGAGAGAGTCAGAATGACTTGCAGTCATGAATTTCTCATGATAAGAAGTTTGCAGTCATTATCTGACTGCTGTTTTTCTTTATATAATGATTTTCTTGTTGTTGTTTTCTTCATTCAAGTTGCTGTTTTCTTAGTCTCTATTTTCATGATTCTGCTTCTTTCTTGCACATTTTTCATGCATCATATCAGTTTCTTCTAATTTTAATCTCTTGATATTGTCTTTTCTTTGTTTTATTTACTTTCTCTTTGATATTCAATTCTCCAGGTCAGATTGAAGCTGGCAGTGAATTGTATGAATCACTGTTGCTGTGCTGATCACATTCTGCTTACTTATCTTTCTTTTCTCTGCTGTTCACTTTTTCTTTCTCTTTTCTATATTTTTTTATTGATTATCTTTCATTTTCTTGATTCTTGATTGATTCTTTTCTGCAATTTCTTGTTTTCATTCATTCAGATCGCATTCTTACTTGCCAGGTCAGCAAGCTATAGAGAGAGGAGATGTGTGGTGGGGAATCTCAGCATGGTATTACTTTTCACTGAGACCATCTTATATATTTGTTTGGCATGGCTGCCTCATATTCTCATTATCCTTTGACACGTGTGGATTCGGCGAAGATTGATTGTATGCAGAGCAGTGAGATTGCTTCTTTTTGATTATATAATTTGATATGTGATTAATTGCTTGTTCTTCTTCTATATTTGAATCTCCTACATGTTCTTTTGTATTGCTATTTGAATAGCTCATTGAATAGAATATTGTATACACAGCGAACTTACCAACCTCCTTACAATCCCGCTGCTCCTGCCCACGTGCCGCCAAAAGCGCACAACCCCTTATTCCACTTCACTATATAATGCTTTTAACTCAAGAGTAGTTGCAATTGACATGTGATCTGATGTCATATTTGCTTCATGTTCTAGCTTGCAGCTGATCATTTGACTGTGTAGATCAGCAGACAAAAAGATTAAATTCACTGTGATACTCTGACTTTTTCTATCTTATCAGATGATCATGTCTTCTGAAGTTACTAGATATAGATTCAAGACACTGATTTGAGTATTGAGTTTTCAGATCATGGCAAAGTTTTCTCTGACTCTGCTATTTTCTCAGAAAGTGTGATGTACATTAAAGTCTTCAATCACTATAACATTTACTTGATGTGTGTTTATTTAAGTTTTCTGCATGTCTGATGCTCCCTCTGCACTCTCAGTTGTTGCTTGTTGCACATTTTTCTGATTTATTCATGCTTCTAGCATTCTATCCGCTTCTTCAACCACCACTTGAAGCTGATGAATGAGTGAGTCTGGTGGCATGATTGTGTAGCTTCCTGGTGGTGACATGTACATGTTGATGATATTGATAGGCCCACTCTCTGTCAACAGAGTAAGTACCAGTATATGAGTGGATATTGTGCTCACTCTCCAGGTCTTGACTGCAATTCTCTTGTTAATTAGAAAGCACACCTTCATGTCCTTCTGCTTCATGCCTGCTTGCCAGAATCCACAGTTGACTGAACAGTATGTGTCTGTTTTAGAGTGTTTTTGTATTCAGAGCTCTTGTATTGCAATCACATCATAATTTAATACTGTTTCAGGCTTTGTCAAAAGAGATCTCATAATCTTGTTTAACTTATACACATTGTATTGTAAAATGACTAGTCTGTTCTTCATGATTCATTCATGTGATTATTCTGTGAGCTGCTGTTCTGTGTTGATGTCTTCAGTGTTACTGGACCACTTGCTGCTTGAATGAAGCTTGTCATAGTTTCTTATTGTTGTGCTTCTGCTCTTGATACATCTGTTGATCTTTCTGCTCTTTGTAGAGATTCTATGAAGTTCTCATTCAGAGATCTGTTCTGTTTACATGAAAAGCTAAATTCATCTGCATCTGATGCTTTTATATTGAAGCACTTGAAGTGTTCAATCAGTGTCTCTTTAGCATTTTTGACTTTCAATCTTCTCTCTGAGCAGTTTGAGTGTCATGCTGCATGACTATCATCACAGTTACTGCACTTGAGTCTGCTGCCTTCTGCTGCTTCTTTGCAGACCTTGTCATCATGATCTTTTTATGCACAGTGATCACAGATTTCCTCTCTTCTGCGGAAGCAAGCTATATGTTCATACTGTTGACACTTGTAGTATTGTGTGACCCTGGTCTCTCTGTGAAATATTTCAACTGTGCAATATTCATTGTCTAGAATGAGTCCATTGTCCACCAGTGCATTGGCCTGATGAGATGCAGCAACATTGATAATTATACTGTTATGTGATTTCTGTTGTCTAATCATCATTTTGTTCATCTTGTGTATCAGTGTCTTGCAGTGTAGTGCTGTATTCTGCTTGTAGATGCTCTCAATGATGTACTCAGAGCTGCTTCAGTCAATGACTTTCATAGAAGCATTTTTGACTAGTACAGTATATATTTTTCACTTCATGTGTGCTTTGTCTTCTCATTCACGCGTTCAGCTATCATCTGCTGTGAGCTCTGTCTTGATGTTCTGTGTGTTCATCATCAAAATCATGTCTCTGCTTGACATGTGTCTTGCTGCTATTACTTTGCTCTTGATTATCTTTTTGATGATCTCATTTGCTTGTTTAATAATCATTTCTGATGTGTGTTCTGTCTCTGACATAGTATCACAGCTTTGTTGAGTAATGACTACCTCTCGCAGTGTTCTGATTGATATGATTTTAACTGTTGTCTCCTCTCTGGCTGTCATTGCTGCTCATGAGAGTGCTTCATTGAGCTTGTCTCACAATTTCTGCTGTTTTAATGCATCAATTGCATGTTTCATTCTCTTCAGAAGCTGGTCACACAGTTCCATCTTCACTTCTTACACTGCTTTCAATGTCTTCTGTAAATACTCTTTATTTTTATTATTCACTTTCTCATTCTTCTCTCCCTCTTCAAGAATCACAGCTAGTGTTTGAATTGCTGTTGCTAAGCTGTTTATCTTTGTTTTCTGTGTTGCAGAGTTTTTCATCTCTGGCATGTGTTGAGCCTCATGCATGCCATCTTCTGCCATAACCACCTCCCCCACATTCAATGCCATTGTAATGATGTGTAAAGAATGTCTGATGCTCTCTTTCTATTCTTAATAGTGTTTTTTCTGTGTGTTTGATTGTTTTTGACCGCTGAAAAAAATTTTGGGGCGAGCTCCCAAACTTTGTATACATATATTAATATTGGCAATATAATGGATCGCTAGATCTGATAGTTATGAGCCCAGAGACATTCTGAACAACGCCCACAATATATATAATTCCTACCCGTAAAACCTACCCATTTACATATAACCATCTGTATATCTATCTGTATACATATACCTACCTCATCGTCCGATTAGCTGCCGCAGAAATGGCGGATTCAAATGATATAATCAATCTGAAAGTCGTACAGCTATTCTCAATGAAAGACTGAAAGCTGTGGTATGCATATATCATGCAGATGACTAGATTCTCCAAAAGTTCTGTCAGAAGGCTGATTAAGATTAGAGCTAATCTAGAGCTAAGTTTCTAATTTAATATAGTACAAGAGAGGCTAGTTCCAGATCTTCTATATATAATGCATGAATTTTTTTCTTATATCTCATCTGGGGAAACAGAGAATCTATAACAGTTATATAGATTTTAAATATAAATCAGATAGAGAAATCTACAGAGCTGAATAGATTTTGAATAAAGTATATAACTATCTCTTGAACTCTATTGTTGAAGTGGAATAAGGGGTTGTGCGCTTTTGGCGGCACGTGGGCAGGAGCAGCGGGATCGTAAGGAGGTTGGTAAGTTCGCCGTGTATACAATATTCTATTCAACGAGCTATCCAAATAGCAATACAAAAGAACACGTAGGAGATTCAAATATAGAAGAAGAACAAGCAATCAATCACATATCAAATCACACAATCAAAAAGGAGCAATCTCACTGCTCTGCGTACAATCAATCTTCGCCGAATCCACACGTGTGTCAAAGGATAATGGGAATATGAGGCAGCCATGCCAAACAAATATATGAGGCGGTCTCGGCGAAAAGTAATACCACGCCGAGATTCCCCACCACACATCTCCCCCCCCTATAGCTTGCCGACCCGGCAAGTAAGAATGCGATCCGAATGAATGAAAACAAGGAATTGCAGGAAAGAATCAATCAAGAATCAAGAAAATGAAAGACAATCAATAAAAGAATATAGAAAAGAGAAAGAAAAAGTGAACAGCAGAGAAAAGAAAGACAAGCAAGAACAAGAGAAAACAGGGAAACAAGTAAGCAGAATGTGATCAACACAGCGACAGTGGCAAGATGCGGCAAATTGGCAACAGCGCGATCGTGATTGGTCAATCTTTTGACGGCCCGGGGCCGGGAAAACATGATTGGCTGATGGCTGCGGCTATTCGGCGGGCGCATTCTCGCGGCCATGCACCGGAATCTGCATAGCCTCGCCCTCGGCGACAGCGCGATCTCCCTCAATTGAGGCGAGGGGGATGTTCCTCTTCAGACAATAGAAACAGCTACGTTCTCCAAATAATTCCTCCTCTGTAGCCATCATGATCTCGAAACACCGGATCCCTTCGGTGACCGCTCTCTTGCGCCACTCCTCAATGTATTCTTGCGGCGAACTGCCCTTGCCGTTGAAGAGAATATCTTCTTTGCATCTCTAAGCTGCGCTTTCACATCCACAGGGACATAGGGAGAACACCGGCATCCTCTGTTCACTGTTGTATGCTGCTTGTCAGTTGCCTCTACCAAAGCAGGGCTATCTTGATCAACCCCCATATTCTCAAATTCCGCAACTTGGTCAGGGCTGAGAAGTTCAGCAAGATGGGTGTCTGACAAGGCTGCAGACAGGCTGCTGACGTCCGAAAGCAAGGATTGGCTGGAGACGCGGCGAGAAGTACGCACAGGAGGACTATGTATAGAACCTTGAGGAGATCCAAGCGAGGGTGCACTGGGGCGTATCACGTTCAACACACGGGGAGAAGGTAGAGGAGACTGGCCAGTCATATGTTGATCGGGAGGGGATAGGACACGTTCTTGAGGCTGGGGTGAAGCAACTGTCATAGAATCTTCAGTGAGAATTCCGCCAGGACCAAAGATAAGACCTGCAGCTTGAAGATTTCCTTGTGTGATCTCTTGGCCAATAAAATTGGAATCGGCCGCTGCTTCGATATCTGCCAACATGATCGTCTTATATCGCTTAACTCCTCGTCGAGGTGGCTGAGTGATGCGAGCCCACATTGCTTGATTGATCCGGCCGATTGCAGAAGCATATTCGTGATGTAGGGCCAGGGTTTGACAGGCGCGTTGCATCCGCTCTGAAGTCATGATATGCCAGAACGAATCCACGCGAACTTTTCCCCACATCCTGGTGCATGTAGTATATGCTATGGCGCAGCGATCGCGCCGTTCAGCTACCTGAGCAGCAACTCGTTGAAGCTCCGCCGTCTGGTTATCAAATGCTTGCTGGGCCACCACCTGGCGCCAGGATCCATCATTTCTCATCCACTCATAGAATGCGGCAACCTCATCTTGAGCCGCCTCATGGCGCCCCATGAGTAGATTACCGATCTCACATTGTGCTTGGTAGCGAACCTGCGGATTCTGACCCAGAGAATTGACATAAGCTTGCAGCTCCATCGCCGTATGAAAAACATGGTTATCATATGTCACAAGAGCGAGCTGGCTCGCTGGTCTCGGTACCAGAGTGTGTTGGCTAGAGGGGTTCGACATCTTTGTAATGAAATAAGGAAATATAGGGAAAAATCAATGAATTAAAAATAGAAAAAGAGACTTGAATGCCAATTTGAAAAAGAAAAATGATTATCTGGGCAGAGCAGGTCAATAATATAATACTTCCTCAAGGTGAATTTTGGAAGATAATGTGAAAAGCAGTCAACATGCAGCGAGGGTGACAGCAGTTCATAAAATTCACTGCCAGCTTCAATCTGACCCAGAGAATTGAATATCAAAGAGAAAGTAAACAAAACAAAGAAAAGACAATATCAAGAGATTAAAATTAGAAGGAACTGATATGATGCATGAAAAACATGCAAGAAAGAAGCAGAATCATGAAAAATAGAGACTAAGAAAACAGCAACTTGAATGAAGAAAACAACAACAAGGAAATCATTATACAAAGAAAAACAGCAGTCAGATAATGACTGCAAACTCCTTACCATGAGGGATCCATGACTGCAAGTCATCCTGACCCCCCCTCAAAGAATTCTTCTTATCAGTATCTTGCATATCCACCTCTTCCTCTTCAATATCATTTGCTTCATTGATATTATTCTCTGCAACCGGCATTTGATTGTCTCGGAGATAGAACCTTTTTAACCTATTACCTGCAGTAGTATTTCGAAACGGCGAACCATCCAGCTCTTCCAGATGATAGGTCCCTTTCTCATGGTTTGCTTCTCGGATTCGATACGGGCCCAGCCATCGGAAGTTGAGCTTGGCAGAATAGGACGTTTCTAGCTTGGTATCATGCAAAAGCACCAAATCACTTATCTGCAATGGTTCTCGGACTAATTGCTTAGTTTCATCAAATAGATCTCGGTTCTTCTCTCTCGCACGGCGCAGGTGATGAGCGGCCTCCTCCAGATCTTCATCTCTCTTTTCCAATTGTCGAATACGCATATATATCAAATCAGCACGGGATTGCACTGTCTGCCAGGGAAGTGTTTGCCAAGTTGGAACGTCAAGCTCTATTGGAAGGATAGCATCGTAGCCATATTGCAGGCGGAACGGGGTTTCACCAGTAGATTGCCGAATGGTGACGCGATCTGCCCATAGCGCAGAATGGAAATGATTAACCCAGCTTCTTCCATCTGCAGCTAGCTTTGAAAGCGCATCGGATATCGGGCGGTGACCGCGTTCGACCATGCCATTAGCCTTCGCATTGTATGGTGAGATGGTTATTTGATTAACACGATATTTGGCGGTGAGAATCTTAGTCCATTTTTGATTCTCCGGCCCGCCATCACACACTAATTCCCGAAAGCAGCCGTGTCGGCAAATGATATTCTCATAGATGAATTGCGCCACGTTCTCAGCTGTTCCACGAGCGAGAGGGCGGCCTTCCACCCAGCCAGTGAGATCATTCCGAGCAATAACAGCACATCGCTTGCCTCGGTTCTTCGGAAACTTGACAACATCGATACACCACTTGTCCCATAGATAATTGCGGCTTGTTGGATATAGTGGTTCTTCCAAGCGAGCGCCATCCCTCAGCTGGCACACTGTGCAGCTTTTGCAATAATTCTTGACGGCTTTCCAGATACCTTCCCACCAATATCGCTGCGTGATCTTGTGGTTTGTGGCCTCGCGGCCCTTATGACCAGATTCATCATGCATCCGAGCAACGATATCCTTTTGCTCAGATGAGTTATCAACCACGCGTCTCAGAGGAATTCCCTTGCCTGATCGTCGGAATAGATGTTGACCTTGGACGATATATCGAAGTGCATGCTTGCGCCATTTAGAAAAGACGGAACGTGGTATATCATCCGGCCGCTTCATGGTGGTGAGAAACCTCGCAATTGATTCGCTGCGATCAGAATAATCAGGCGAAAGAACACGCACACCCGATGACTCGGAAGCATCCACGCCGCTGACATCGAAATCAGGAACCGTCAAAGATGCAACACTAATATAGTTGAGTTCTGCATCTATGAAATCATCGATATCTTGATCCTCAGGAACCTCACCCTCAGCAGGAGGTCGACGAGATAGCCCATCTGCAGCAGTATGCTTCCGACCAGGCACATGTCGAACTTCGAAATCAAACATCCGAATCCAGGCAAGCCAGCCAGTAACGAGAGCACCAGGCAGGTCAGTGGCAGATCGATTGAGCTGTGCCACTAGAGTCTTCGCGTCGGTTTCCAGAATAAAGTGAACGCCATACAGGTAATAACGGCATTTCTTTAGCATCTTGAGCACAGCGCGGCATTCTCGCTTTCCTGCATCATATTTTGCTTCGGCGGGGCTCCAGATTCCGCTCTCATATCGGCAAGGGTGTAGCTTTCCATTCAATTTATCCCGTTGGCTGAGCGTTCCACCCCATCCTTCAAGACAGGCATCCGTGGCCATCACGATATCACCGGCATCTTCAGAATAATCAATGCAGCAAAGTGCAGGGGCAGTTGTCAGGGCATTCTTCAAAATTGCCATTGCATTCACTTGTTCAAGACCCCAGGTAAAAGGAATGTTCTTCTTGAATAGAATATAGATAGGTATAGAAATGATAGCGAAATTCGGAATCCATATTCTATAGTAAACGCAAACACCTAAGAAAGCTCGGGCACCCGTGACATCTGTCGGATCCGGCCACTCAACGATTTTGACGATTTTCGCAGCTTCGGGGCGCCTGCCGTCAGCATCCACAACATATCCGACTAGAACCATACCGGAGCAGGCGAATTCTGACTTTCCAACCTGGATACACGTGTCCGCGAGTTCTATGCTGATGAGGGTGGCATCTAAGTTTTGCAGATGCTCCAGGACAAATTTCCGAATACCTGGCATCACTTCTTCATCATTGTAACGCGTCCGCGGGCCTTTCACACCAATATCATCCATAAAATTGTCTGCTTGATGCGGTATGTTCGATCGAAGAATGCGTGCCATGATTCGGCAGAACTGCGCAATAGAATTCGTCGCGCCTTGTGGCAGTGCTGTCTGACGAAGCAACCCGATCGGGGTAAGGAAAGCTGTCATATCTCGGCTGTCTTCGTGTAAAGGAACTTGATCATATCCAGAAAAGAAATCCATCATGCTCGTTATCTTCATTCCCGCGAAATCCTCAGCAAACGCGTCCGCACTAGGTGGAATATACGCATCGCGAATAGTGACAGCGTTCATGTCCATGCACGCGTTGACAATGCGATATTTCCCAGCTTCTTTCTTCTTGACGAGGAACCACTTATTTCGATACGGACCATGGCAATGTTCATAAACTCCAGAATCAACGCGTTCGCGAAGCATATTGATGATTGTAGGGACGAGCTTTCGAGGAATAGGAAATCCTGCCGCTTGCCATGCTTTATGCGGAGCAACGCGAATCTTGACAGGTGGAGAGACTTCTTTTGCAAGCGTTCCGCAATCCTTAAAACTCCACGCGAGGGCTTTTTCTCTTCTAAGCAGAATCTCAATCAAAAGTTCGCGTTCCTGTGGGGTGAGCATCGATCCGATCCGCAGATTCTTGATCCTTTCCTCTGTGAGTCGCGAACCTCGCGGGCAATCGGAGAAACGGGGGTGTAATGAAATGATCGTAGGGCGAAGGCGGATCCTGCTCCGGAATCACATTGTCTTTGAACCATTGTTGGCGAATTTCTCTCCACTTATCTGTTCCGCCGGGAATCCCGCCACCTGTAGTTGGCACATCGAGAGGTTGAATCTTATCGGCTTTTCGCTTGTATAATGTCGCAACGACTGGACCGCGCGATCGAGGAGAAGATCGTGAAGAAGCATATAAAGACAAATCATG